>JZKD02S1625799.1:255585-266072 GCA_000966675.3 Picea glauca
GTGTGATTGGGATATGAAATTGTGTACAGGGGGATTAATTACATGACAGTGTCGAACATATACCTAAAGGGGTTGTAAGCTAGCTTAACAAGTACATGCACAAAAACCAAATACCCAATGTGAATAATATATGATGATAAAGAACATATAATAGTTATTTGATAAAATTGAAAGTAAGCATGCGTACCTGAACGTGGCATTAAAAAATTGTCCTCCAAGGAGAAGTGTATATGATAACCTAAGGAATATGAATGTGTATATGATTGGATCGGGATCTCAGGGCCAAGAACAGTTCAGAAAATGGAGGCTATGAGCTCCTGTACCAGAATGTGGAAGTTGGGAAAAAGGGCCTATATATGAATGGTGGGCCCACAGTGCCACCTCATTTACATTGACACTATTCTTGATCTAGCGAGAGATCGGTGAGGTGATTTGAAGATTGCGGGAGCTTGGGGTTATCGATCCGGGAGCTACGAGAGACAGGTTAGTGACCTTATCATCCTGTACTTTGTGAAGTTGGGGGAGGGTAGCTAGGAACTATACGGAGGGTCGTACAGGGTGTTTTTGATGTAGGTTCCCACTAGTGAGCGGGAAAATATCGAATACCCGCGCATCTGTGCACAGGTAGAAATCAGTTTCCTACACATTATGTGCGGGTTTTTCCCAAACAGTCATGCATTCATTAATGTGTGGATGTGATTGGAAAACCCATGCATGATGTGCGTCTTTGTAGGTAACAGTTGTGCATATGGGCGCATGGGTTAGATAGACAGGTGCGCATTGGATGCGCGCTTGTATCATAAATAGTTGCGCACTCATGCGCGGATGTGGGTGCGACAGTTGCGCATTAGTGCACAGTTGTTTGATGAACAATCGCGCACAGATGTGCAAATGTATTGGGAAAATCCATGCACTGTGTGCGGGCTTATGGATGTATGACTTTTTGATGTTTATTATTTTTTGTGTATGATGTGTCAAATCAGGTGTTTCTGGGTGAATGCAGGTGATCAACAGATTTGGGGACGATGTTGTTTCCACTGGCGAGAGTGAGACTGGCATCGATTGAGAGAGGCTATGAGGGAGCAGACAGTAGTGCGCAGACATTTGGCAGCCCGAAGGTTGATGAAGTTCTTTGACGGTTTATTGATTCAGTCACAGTAGTTCCTACTTCAGTTTCTGATTCAGATGTGGAGCACTAACCTGCGGTGTTTTGTGATATGAGGGGAGCAGTTGACGTTCTTTGTAGTAGAGGACATATATTTTTTGACAAGACTCCCATTCTGGGGGAGGGCATTTATCGTTGATCCCCATCTACCCGGGGAGGATAGGGAAGAGACTATCACGACAAGACATTGTTCTGGGCCGAACCTTATGTCAGGTTCGCTAGTGCGGATTGAAGCCCTATATGACCTGCTAACAAAGTGCATAGCGGCCATGGTGGTGAGGATTTAAGTATCCTTGGGCACTCAGTGGATCACATGTGGGCAGGTGAGAGTGGTTGAGAAGGTCTTCGATGGAGACCTCTTTGTGTGGTGTGTGCTGATACAGACTCAGATGGTGTCCCAACTGAACCAGTGTCGGCGTGCCGATTCCAGTGACTTCACACTTGGTTCAGTTTTGGTGGCTTGGTTTTTGGAGAGGGTGCCTCTATTGCGCCTGCGGATTCTATTGACTCCAGTGTCGTGGAAAGAGCCTCAATTGATGAGGTGGGTGCATGTTTTGGCTTGTCATGGTGGGGGGGAGGGTAGCCATTACTTTATGGCCACCGTTGCTCGAGTGTGGCAGCAAATGTTGTAGGTTATCTTATAGTTTCCATGTTCTAGGATGGATTACAAATAGTATCCAGACATGGTGTTGTCTCCTAGGGAGGACTGGGATCATAGAGGTATGTGTGTTATCCATTTGTTTTATTTTGGTAGATAGCATTGATTAGAAATGTCTATGGATGTTGACACTATTTCTGGGTTGTTTTGCAGATGTTGGAACCCAAGGTCGAGAGGCCGAGGTCATTTGGGAGCCAGTTCGACAGGAGCCAACGGAGGTGAGGGCTGGGCAGAGGCATCGACAAGATTATCTCGATGCAGGGCCTTCAAGAGAGCTAAAGGAGGATGCGGAAACTGTCTTAGAGGATCTACACCAATGGTTCGACCAGGTCCTACAGGGGGTTCTAGAGGGCGTATGGGCCCACATCTAGGACGATGAGATCTTGGACTAGTGTGTAGGGGTACCGACAAAGTGGCTGACATTGATCTACAGGGAAGCAGTGGCGGGGGTAGCTATGACGGGTCGGCTACCCCCTAGAGTTAGAGTTCCCCCAGGTGGTGGGGTACCTCCGACTGACAGGGGACCTGGGGGGGGAGCTCTAGGGGCACCTTGAGTGCCAAGTTGATATATATGGGTTTATGGGCCTGATTTTGTATAGGTTATTTGATATCCAGTTTTGTATTCATAGGGATGATGAGACTTATGAACCTACGGGAAGATGTGTATATATATATATTGTAAAACAATGATGACCTTTTATATATATATAGTGGATATATTGATGATCATTCTTGTCTTTGTGTTTTGTGTTTTGTGTTTATGGTTGTGATGTCTTTTGTTATATTTGACAAATGTATCATTCTATGCATGGGATGTTTTTAATGTGATAAATGCCAATCTAATACTAGGTTAGCCATGTGATCTGCTACTTGATTGAGGTTTCTTAGAATATGTGAAAATGTAATGGAATCAAATTTGTGAGATATGATTCTAACTTGCAGGTATTTGCGGAAGAGACAAAGATCGTGAACATGATACACGTTGTTGAGTTGTAGGACGATGATCTAGGAATCTAATAGAACGCTAAGGTGACAAATGTGGCGGTGACTAGACTTGGCGAGGATACCAATGAACATGTTATATTTGGCTTGGTTGTTGGTGGTTGGAACTAGGAATATGCCACTGGAATGGAGTAGCACATGTTAGGGGGTATAGAGGGCCCAAGCAGCTCAAGCGAGATTCTAGGTCCAGCGGTTGGCACTGTCCAATGTGGTAGGTTGATGGATGATGCATCTATCAACAATAAGGGTGATAGATCAGACATGAGGAGTGGTGGTTGATGTAAAAAAGAAAACTAAAAACTCTACAAATGTGTGTAAGGATAAACCTAGGGTAGGGGGGCTACGCTTAGGCATAAAACTTATTCAAGTACAGTCCGTTGACGGGTTCTTTGAGGGGGGAGCCATCTGGAGAGGCCAATACGTAGGAAAATTTAGTGAGGCAATGTTGGATGATGAATAGGCCACACCATAATGACTCGAATTTCCCATGGCCGAGAGTGTCATGGGTGATATCATAGGCTAACACAAGATCACCTTTGTTGAATGAGGAAAGGTTGACATGGTGGTCAAAGGTGGCTTTGGATAGTTTTTTATCTACCTCGTTCTGTTGTAATGAAGATCGACGGTCTTCATCAAGGGACTCTAAGGTCAACAGTCATTGCTCCATTGGAGCAGTGTCATGTAAGATCTCTATAGTAGTGTTTAATGTGGGGATTTCACACTCGATAGGCAGTGTGGCTTCGATCCCGTGGATGAGGTGGAATGGAGTAAAATCGATGGTTGTTTTGACTGTCATGCGATAGGCCCATAAAGATGAAAATAACATATGGTGCCAGTTGGTCTTGTGTTTGTACATAGTGTGTTGTAGCATGGTTTTGAGGATTTTATTGACAGCCTCGACCTGTCCGTTGGACTAAGGGTAGTATGGGGAGGAAAACTCATGGGTGAAGCCTAACTTTGAGGAGATTTTTGGAAATATCTCATTCTCGTAGCATTTACCATCATCGGAAACTAACTGTTGTGGGACTCTGAATCGAGTAATGACATGGTTGAAGGAAAAATGTGTTGTTGTGTCAGCAGTATTGTTAAATGTGGGCATGGCTTCAGCCCATTTGGTAAAATAATATATTGCCACCACAATGTACTTGTGTTCATTACTGGATGGAGGATGGAAAGTCATGAAATCTATGCCCCATTTACAAAAGGGGTCGGTCATGATGACTGGGTGTAGAAGAGCTGGTGGAGCTCGTTCTTTGTTTGCATAAAGCTGGCATTTATCACATCGCTTGACAGCGTGGATGCAGTCATTAAACAAAGTGGGCCAGAAGTATCCTGCTCGAATGATTTTTTGGGCGGTAGACATACCCGAGAGGTGACCACCGCAAGCGGGGTTGTGGAAATCATTCAAGACTCTGTCAGCTTCGTCGACGATAAGACATCATCGAAGGATGGTATCTACCTTGCATCTGTAAAGAATGTCTCCAATGAGGAGGTATCTAGGAGCCTGATGGTGAATACGTCGGCGGTCATCTCAGGAGAGGTGAGACCCAAACTTTTGTGTACAAAAGTAGATGAGAAGTTCGTCATACCAGGGGTCATCTGAGGAGATGAAGAGGTGTTCATCGGGGAAATATTCATTGATGGGGGAAGCTTTGGCATCTGAGGGAAAATCTGTAATGCGTTCAGCTAGGACTAGAGCTTTCTTTCTTTTGGGGGTGGAGAACTCTAGATCGTATTCCTGGAGGATAATGATCCATTGGGAAAATTTGTTGTTGATCTGTCATCGATTGAGCAAGTACTGCATGGGGTTGGAATCTGCTATGACCTTGGTCGTTCAAAGAAGAATGTAATGCCACAGTTTTTGGACTGTAAGGACAACTGCTAACTCGAGATTTTCATCGTGATTATAGTTCAAGGGTGGTCCTGAAAGGTTTTTACTAATGTAGTAAATCACATGTTCATTCCCATCATGCCCTAATTGGACGAGGACTCATGCGATCGAAACAGTAGAGATTGATAGGTAGAGGATGTAATCGCGATCATAGTTTTGGGGACTAATCAAAAGGGCATTGGATAGGGCGGATTTTAAATCTCCAAAAGATGTTTGAGCATGTTTTCCCCATCAAAATGGGATATCATGGCATAGTAAGCGGAGAAAACCATGTCCATGAGTCACATAGTCTAGGACAAAGCGACGTAAAAACTTGACTTTGCCTTGTAGACTTTGTAGTTGGCATAAAGTCCTAGGTGGTGCAATTTATGTGATATCTTGGACCTTGATGGGGTCCATAGTGATGCCATGTTGGGAGACAATGAACCCAAGGAGGCTCCCGGCAGTGACGCAGAAGACACACTTGAGGGGGTTCAAGAGGATATTATATTGACGACATCATTGAAAAATGATACGTCAGTCATCTAAATGTTGGGTTCGCTTTTTGGATCAAGCAGTGAGGTCGTCCAAATAAGTGAGTATGATGTGAGAAAAATCATGAAAAACATAGGTCATTGCCCATTGGAAAGTAGCACCGGCATTTTTTAGTCCAAAGGGCATGACGTGATAAGAAAAGGTACCCCAAGGTGTTGTAAAAGTGGTTTTTTACTGATCTGCTAGGTGGATTTGAATTTGATTGTATCTGGAGAACCCATCCATAAAGGACAGTGCCTCGTGGTCAACATAATCATAGATTGTTTGGTTGATGAAAAGGGTTGGGAAGTTTTCTTTGGGACAAACGCGGTTGAGGTCGCAAAAGTATGTGCAGACGCGAATATTTCCCAGTTTTTTGTTAACAGGGACGGGGTTGGAGATGCAAGAAGTGTACGCAATGGGGTAAATGAACCCAACAGCGCGTAATTTGTCAATTTCGGCTTTGATGGCTGCAGCTTTGGACGGGTGGGGGGGGTGTTTCTTTTGACGAACATGGGTGATATCCGGCCATGTGTTGATTCGATGTTCAACTATAGAAGGATCGAGGCTAGGCATCTCCATATATGACCAGGCATAAATATCCTAGTATTCCTGAAAGAGATCTTTGTAAGCAATGATTTCTTCAGGGGAGCATGTGGCACCGATGGTGATCTCTTCTACGATGCTTGGTTTAATGGAAATGAAAATTTTGACTGTGGAGGAGATGTTGGCCAAGTTTCCTTCTTCAAAAGTATCGAGGGGCAGGAATAGGGGTTTTGAACCAATCAATATGCCCCAGAGGACTAAAATCCTTGGTGTTGATTGCATACAGGGAGGGTTGGGCAAGAGGGTGAAACACCTCTTGTGAGAAAAAGAGTGTTCGATGATGGATCACATTCCATGGGCAATCATGGGTAGTTAGTTTCTCCAAGAAATCTTCGTTGCAGTGGAACCTGTGAGAATACAAAGGACCCGGGGAGATGGTAGGAGGAACCATCAAAGGAGAAGTGTCATGGACCTCGGGGGATGAGGACATAGAAGGGATATCGTGTACGAGGTGTGATGGCTCACTTGACATAAACCAAATGTCAAGATATTGTGGATGATATCTCATTCATGTGGAGACTGATGAAGAAATATAAAAAATGTTAGTAATGTGAGCATCAGTACAGAGTGCCTGAGAGGGCTCAGGCAAAGGTGTGTGTCATATTGTGGCTAATGTTTGGCAAAATTGAGGTAGAGATGGGAAATGATGAGTGTAATGGCCATATTCTGAGCATATGGCACAAGTGAAATTGGTTCGTAACCATTTCTTGCATGTGATTGAAGACTCTATAGTAGCAGCAGATGTACTTGGTGGAGTGGAAAGTAATGGGGTTTATTTAGGGAGCTGGATAAGATTGTGTAACTCGGGAAGGGTAGGACATCTATTAGTGGGGTGTCCTTCTCTTTCGCATAGTGTGCTAGGAGGTTGAGCTCGAAGAGGGAGTGAAGATATGAGCTTGTTCTTTCTTTGTCTGCCTTTGGTAATGGTGGTGTTGTTGATGGTTGGGGGTGGGGGTGGTGTGGTAGGATCCTGTATTGGGATATGCATCGGTAATCCATTTGTCTGAGGAGGGAGAGATAGTGTAGGAACCATAGAGGGTGGATGGAGATGCCATACATGGATGGGGAGAACCATGTTGGGAAGGGTGAGGGTAGTAGCTACCTGGAATGCTTGGACTCTGGGTGGGGGGTAGAAAAAGGGGATTTGGGTAATGGCTTAGGAGAATGTCTCCCAAACTGGTATTTTCCCTTGGAGGGGGGGAAAGTCCGAGACAATTGGTGTGGTGGTGTTTTCATGGAATTCCTGAGGTATGGATTCTCCGAGAGGGGACTTAGTAAGAGGAGTATTGTCTCTGATATGTGTTCTGTTAGAGGAAATTGCACACACTTGTGCTGAAATAGATGAGTTTAGGAGAGGTGGTGCTCCATGATAAGTTCCTAACAAGGATGGGTCTTTGAATATTCTAGGGCCGATGTCGATGACTGGAAAAGCGTATGAGTTAGCACAGACAAGAGGGAGGATGTTATCAATATTAACAGAATGGTTAGGATTGTAATGTATAAGCTGGTCGATGGTGACAATTTTCCCATTATGGGGGAACATCATTGTACGAAACATAGAAGAGGATATTTCCTTCATAGCATACATGTAGCTACATCCGAACAAGATATTGTAATCAAGTGGGGCGTAGATAACTTCAATGTCAATCAGGATGGTTTTTCCCCCAAGTTATATAGGGACATTTTGGAAGAGCCCTTCAGGGGATGATGGTCGACCATCATAAGCTCTTAGGGTGATGGCAGATGGTACTAGCTCAGGTGAGTCAAGTTTATGCCATACTAATTTGGACATGATGCATGTGGATGCAACTTCATGGATGATGCACCAATGAACTGTGATGTTCCAGATCTTCACTGGTATTTGGAAGGCTACCAGAGCGGGGAGGCATGGTTTCCCAGTATCTAAATCAAAGGTATTTAGTCGAGTATCAGTTGGGTTGAATTCCCCCAAGGTGGAAAGAAAGGATTTTTGTTGTGATGAACGGGTTTGGAGGACCTCCAACACAGACATGGATGCAGGAGACTGTGCTAAGTCATCGACCAGAATGTAGTTATGGGCTTCCCTAGCATCAGGGTTATGTACGTTCTGTCGTAAAGGTATGCGGGGTATACGGGGTTTTGTTTCAGTGTTAGCGCATGGGATCATCAATGGTTATTTTGTTGTTGTTGGATTTGTTTGTGAGGTGGCTGGGGTAGAGTTGGGAGGCATGTCATATTGACGATCGTGTGTGTTATCACTGAAATTCCGTCTGCACATGGTGACAAGAACTCAGCATCGTCACACAGTAATGAAGTCATTCATGGCAATGAATTAATTTCAAAGCATTGCAAAAAGGTCAAAAACTATACAAAGTAACCAAAAATTGAAGGGTGCTGGACAAAAGTTGGGTGCGCGCGCATATGCGCGGAACAGGAACGTACAATGCGCGCACGTGCGCACGATGTGCGGCTGTTGGCACAAAAACCCACGCACCTGCTAAACGGCACATTTATGGAATTGGTCAGCCTCCCAACCACTTATGGATCAACTCCCAAGCTGATTTGACTCCCAAATCTGAGCTGAATCCACATGGTAGGCTGGTCAAAGACCTAATTAAGCCCTAAAGAGCCCCTTTTCACACCTCAAAGGAGTTACATAATCACCCAATGCAATGCTATAAAAATCCATGAAGAAACATCATTTTCTCAAGGAATTCCATGTAATGTTATGCTACTTAGATTGTTTTAAGGACTCACTCCTTGGAAATAACACATTAGCACCATTTCATTGAGCTATCCACCTCTCCATTGAGTGGATGTGCTAGGAGTTCTTTCACCATCATTCTCATTTTCTCTTTGTAAGGGGAGCAAGCTTGTGAGGGCCTCAAGAGCCTTCCATTGGAGAAAGAAGGGACCCATAGTCCCCTTTCTTCATTGTGCTTTGATTTCATCAATTGATCAGTCTAAAAACATTGGTGATATTAGTCTTTTTGTGTTTTTATTTCTTTATCCATATGCTCATAGTTTTAGTTTGTTTTAATTTAATTCTTGCTTATAGTTTTGTTGCTCTTTTCTCTAACCCTTTCCTCTACAGCTGTCATGCTCAGCAAGACCCAACTGGGCATGTAAGCACCTCATATTTGCTCACAAGGTGACGAATTGGGTGCAAACAGATTGGCGACCGTACTGGGGAGAAGGTATCAATTCCTCCCTCATTTGGGTTTGTTTTGCTTTCCTTTTGGTTTCATTAACTTGCAGGTACACAAACCGGCCTCTGCCGACCTGCTAACCAGTCAATTCACAAGAGAATTGAGAGAAATCCATTCAGATTTTTCTTTCTCGGTCATTTTTCACAGGTGCATGGGTATTCCACCCCACAAACGCGCATCGTGTGTGCATGCGCCTGAACACCAGTTTTCTTATGCGCGCATGTGCTTTCAGTCTCAATTCTGATAGCACGCAGGCGCTTTATGCGCCCCTGTCTGCACTAGAGGTCGCGCATCTGAGCTAAATTTTACATTGTAAGGTCTTGGGATGCGGGGAAAGTCATTTTCCTTATTCAGAATGATGTTATGCATGCTCTAAATACTGCATCACTTAAACCCCTCAACTTATAAAGGGGATAGTCAAACAAACATAGGCACTTACGTGGATAATAATCATTTTCCCTTATTTGCTTTTTGCCACGTGGATGGCTTGCTTTGATTTATAATCTAAGTTGGACAATCATACTTAATCACACCTAGCTCACATTTGGGACTAGGAGTTGAAGTAACAATCCTTGAGTATTCTCTTCTCTTGCGCCTCCAAGCGATCTTGAGAACCAGAAAAAGATTGTGGAAAACAATCTCATCTCCCTTAACAAAATTTAAAAACATTTTAGGAGAGGACAAAGGCCCTTTTTGGACCCCTCTTAGTTTCATTTTTCAAACACATTTTAAATTTGTAACGGGCCCATACATGCCCACATATCACAAAGATAGAATAGTGGTTGGAATTTTGCTTTCTTAGATCAAAAAACTAGGAGAGTTTAAAGGTTTGTAACGAGCCCACACATGCCCACATGTTCAATATAGGATAGTTTCATGCTTTTTCTATATTACATCATCATAGGGAGATAAAGGATAGTAACGGACCCACATGTCCACATGCTAGTTTCCTAGGGATTTTTTGAATTCCGCAAGGTTGTACCAATGACATCTAGCTAATTAGGTAATCAAAATTTTGTAAGGACCAAGCAAAGTCCACATGCAGCAAGGTGATATCTAATAAACTAAAACTTGGTACACTTTCACTCACACACAAAAGTCACTTCTCATCACTCACATGGCCTCTTCTCGAAACGTGGAGCTCTAAGTAAGTTTCTTCCAAAGGGATTCCGAAAAAACCCCACCTTTTCTTGACAGGACTATCCACTCCCACTTTTAATCAAACGAGGTCGGTTCTCACCCCCAGCCTCACAAAACAACATCATCTAAAAATCTTTCTAAAAACTCACTAAGTTTTCCTCCATAGGAGGTGCCAAAAGAAAATTTTAGTCTAGGTAGGATTTTGGGGGTAGGCATTCAAATAACTCCCCGTTATCTGGTTCTCACATTTTCAAACATAGAGGTTGACAAATAGGGAACTTCAAATCCTCCAAGTCAAGTGTTCCAATTACCATAAGGCAGGGA
>JZKD02S1625799.1:266122-332150 GCA_000966675.3 Picea glauca
GACCGAGGTACCTAGTGACCAACTTTAGGACATCTACCCAGGTGGCAATTGTGGGCTGCAATTGCACCTTGATTGGATTTTGTGTGGCTATTGGGAAATATCGCCATCTCTTTCGAGATATGCCCCCTCTACCCCTCATTATAACCAGTTATTTCATCCTTCACTAGTGTCTCAGTCGGTGACTTCAGACCCCACTGTTGAGTACTATTGGAAGATCCAGTGTTATTTGAGAGGAAGGACGTTACGTCTTCTAGGACATGAGCATTTTCTTTCTTTTGATTCCCCCACGTGGAAAAAACCCTCTTACCCATATATATATGCTTCTTTCTCATTTTATGTATGATGCACATCTGATTACAGTTTGACTTTGATATATATATTGTGTAAACAGTCATAGCAAAGACTCTTGTTTCTATATTTCTCACACCACTTTTGGCACACATTCACACAACTAGTCTGACATCATAGGGGAACCACAAAACCCCCATCGTTCACGACGCTTGCTCAACCTCCCGCCTATCTTAGGGGGAGTATCTGGTCGTACCCGCTCATCGGTACCTCCTTCACACACTCCTGTGAGTGCTACTATCTTAGGATCAGCTTTGCTTGGTTCTACCTTACTTGGGTCAACTTCCCAAGGTCACCCGTTCTCTCGCTCTCCTTTACACGGAAGTAGGGGACCCACTTCCTCTCAAGGAGGGAGCACCAACCCACCTAGTCCCCATCAAGGGTCAGGTTCACAACACACCATGGTCGGAGCTAACCCTCCCCCCCAACTACAGATGCCATATTTGGCCTCTCTCAACATACCGGATCTCACCAAGCTTTCTAATGATCCTATATTGCATGACGCCACATGGCCTGCAATGCCAACCAAACTTCCTTCGGACATACCAAAGTTTGAAGGAAAAGCGGGGGATGACCCCGCCAACCATGTCATGACCTTTCATATATGGTGTTCTTCCAATAGAATTATGAATGATTCCATCCGACTGCGACTATTTCAACGCACACTTACTGGCCCATCAGCCAAATGGTATGTCGAAGAAAAATCAGGGTCCCATGGGACCTTTGAGTCATTGGCCAAAGCCTTCCTGACCTTCTTCCAATTACCCATCTGCCATGACAATGGCCTAGAAATATTGTCTAACTTCAAACAAACCTCAGCCACCCACATCGCTGACCACATTCATGAGTGGTGTAGGCGACGTAGTTTGTGTAAAGCAAAAACCACCAAGCAACAATGCCTTGATTGGTTTCTTAGATCACTTGTCTCTCTACTTGGAAATGATGTTGCTTCTACCTTCCCTCAATCTGAAGAGGAAGCCATCAGTAAGGCCCAACAATATGACCTCATTTATGCGTAGTCAGGGTACTTATACACGGTACTTCATGATCTTCCAAAACCTGTGCCATTTGGCCAAGACAAACCTGGGATGTCGCACTCAGCCGATGGACTAATAGGTGCCACCAAACACCATAATCCACAACCCCAACCACCACCGATGTATGGAACACCTCAATACCCACCTGCATATGGGGGCACTCCTTATTACCCCCCACCACCTTATCAATAGCCATATGTTGTTGCTATACCTCCACCTATCAGTGGACCAACACAGGCACCTCCAATACATCCACCTCTTCCAGCCACTAGTGGTACTCCCTCAACGTCAGCTTATAGTACTAGTGAGAGCACTGCGCCTTCCTATGTACCTTATGGACTAGTACCACCCCAAAATCCATACTTCTCATTTCCTAGTCCTCAACCCATGGCTCCCCCACACCCACATGCGGGGGTAAATTTTGTTCAACCTTCGGCTGCTCAACAATATCAAAATTTTGAACAGTTGAACACAGCCAACCCAACTCATCCTTCGAACAATGCCAAGAAGAAAGGACCGAACAGGAATAACAATAACCCAGGTCAAGGTGGGAATCAATCCCCACAGCACCAACCCAATGGGGGCAACCAGAACCAAGGGAACCAAAACCCCCAAGGGGGCAACAACAACAAATGCCAAAGACGAAATAATGTTAAAACCATCCACCCTTGTGCTCTTTGTGGCGAGTTCGGTCATTACACTCACCATTGCCCCCAGATCGCTGATTTCAAACGGTTGAAAGACTCGGTGAGTCTTCCCTATACCCCTGCACAAACTTCCCCTCAACAGGCGCCACAACAGTATGTGCAACAACCCCCTCCCGTCGTGCTGCAAAATCCTATCCCACATCAAGGGGTGATAAACACCCAACAGGACACGCAGCATCCCCCACCTCAGGTGGGTCAATACCACAACCCTAACAACCCAGCAGAGCATACAATTCTCCTCACCGGTGAGGAAGAAATCCTTCTGCAAACACGGAATCGTCAGTATCCAGCTGAGTCTACTCCTATCTCTCCCGAGACAAACCATACACCGAAGGGACCCCGGTTGGTGATCCCTCGCCCTTCCATCGAACCACCATTACACATCCCTCGCATCCCCTTGTGCAGGAATGTCCACAACCTACAGGCTAGGGCCACCCACAACTATAGCTTGGTAGACGACTTAGCACAATCCTCGGCTGCCATGTCAGTATTAGAAGTCCTCCAGACTTGTCCTACACAACGGAAATCTCTACTTTCCGCCTTGGGGGCAGTCAACCCTGCTGACACTCGACTCATCACCTTTGATCTTGATAGCTGCGAACCTCGCCTTCCCGCCTTGGTTGCTATTCAAATACCAGTAAAAATACGGAACATCACCGTCCATCGGTGTATCATCGATGAGGGTGCATATACATGCATCATGTCCAAAACAGTATGGCAGAAACTTGGTTCCCCGGAACTCATACCCTCCGCCATCACATTACGAGCTTATGACGGACGACCATCATCTCCGGAAGGGCTCTTCCAAAACATCCCCGTAGAACTCGGGGGAAAAACTATTCTCATTGACATCGAAGTTATCGACGCTCCGCTCGATTACAATATCTTGTTTGGACGTAGCTACATGTATGCTATGAAGGCAGTTGCTTCTTCCATCTTTCGGACAATCATGTTCCCCCACAACGGGAAGATTGTGACCATCGACCAAGTCTCACATTATGAGCCTAACCCATCTGCCAACCTCGATAACATTCTTCCCCTCATCCACACCAACAAAGACGCATATCCACTCGTCGAGATGGGTCCTGGGATTTTTAAATATCCATCATTGTTAGGGATGTACCATGGAGCACCACCACTCCTTCCCCCTAATCAAGTATGTGTCGTCTCATCTAACGGAACTCACACGGAGGATGCTCTTCCTCCGCAGAAGGTTTCAGTCATTCCTGACGTCTCAATAGTCGCAGAACCACTCCATCTTGAGCCTCCTGCGTACTCGTCGGAACCAATATTCCACGCATCCACATCCCCTCAGGGGCATAGTCCCATTTTGGAGACAGTTCCCCAACCCCTCACTCAAATTCCCTTCTTTTACCCTCCACTCGGTATCGAAGCTTTCCAGGTAGCCGCAACACTCACACTACTTAATATGGTGTTAGCAATCCCAGTGTGATATTTACATCCACCTAAGATGGTCCCTCGCCCATCCCTTCCTCCACAAGAAGGCCTCCCCATGACAATTCCCGTCCTTACCCCCACAACCCCTATACTCCCTATCCCCCCTGCTACAGCTGGGGGCAGGAGAAAGGAGAAGGATCCCACAGCCCCACTTCCTCCACGCATCGCACCACCTTGCGTGTTATGTGAGAAAGAGGGTCACCAAACCAACAACTGCCCATCACTATCGGAATTACGGAATTTGATTCCCCTCAATCAAACCCCCACAACACCTATCACTACTACTAGTCCTCCCACTACCACCCAACCTTCCAGTAGTAAAGGGTTGAGGACCAAATTTTCTTACGCTATCTGTTCAGAATACGGCCATTATACCCATCATTTCCCAGCACTGCCATGCTTTCGGCAGACATTAGCGGTCGTACGCCAGAACTTCTAGAACAACCCACGTCCTGCTACGCCCTCTCCAACAAATATCACTGACATTCGTTATGTCACCACTTCAGTCAATGAACGTATGAGATGCCCTTGCTCTCTCTGTGATTCCTTGGCTCATTTTACATACCAATGTCCGATAATCCTTGCATACAGGCAACGTCAATTGGCCCTACTTCGTCAACCCGTAGAGATGACCAATGACCTTACCTTGTCGGTAGCAGGTCTTCATGTCATTTCTCCCGAGCCCGAGGCATTCCCAACGCCTCCATGGTTTTTTAATGACATCTCTGAGGATTCACCCCGCAATCCCCCCAACTCTCCTGTTCATTCCTCTGTGGACATTCTCCACCCAACCACCACGGGTACTCCTCAATACTTCAATATATGGTTCATGTCAAGTGAACCCTCACCATCTTCTTGCACCACTCCCCTTGCTTCTCCAGCAGGGGGCAATCACACTAGCGCTGAGATCACTCCTCATGACCCCTTGTATTCCCGGCGTTTCCAATACGACGTGGAAATCCTAGAAGAGCTACCACGCCCATACTCTCCCTGGGAAGCACTACATCATCGTGCACTCTTCCTTCCACAGGAAGCCCTCATGCCTCCTAATCAAAACCCCATTTAAGCGGTCAAAACCAAAGATTTTATCCCATCCGGGCCTATCGATTGGTTCAACAATCTCATTCCTGCCCCTGACGCTTTTGGAGAAGGTAATATGGCCAACATTTCCCCCACCATCAAAATCGACATTTCCATTAAAAACGGCATCGTCGAAGACATCATCATTGGAGTTGCTTGCACTCCTCAGGAAATCGCCGCATATAAAACCCTCTTCCAGGAATTTAGGGATATTTTTGCCTGGTCATACACAAAAATGCCTGGCCTTGACCCATCTATTGTCGAACATCGCATCGACACCTGGCCTGACATCACACCAGTTCGCCAGAAACAGCGACCGCTACACCCATCCAAGGCCATGGCTATCAAATCTGAAATTGACAAATTACGTACGGCCGGTTTTATTTACCCCATCACTTACACTTCATGGGTTTCCAACCCTGTACCAGTCGACAAAAAATAGGGCACTATTCGCGTTTTCACCGACTTTCGCGATCTCAATAACGCATGTCCAAAAGACAATTTTCCAACGCCTTTCATCGATCAAATTATCGACGGCTGCACCGGTCACGAGGCTCTCTCCTTTATGGACGGATTCTCTGGCTATAACCAAATTCAAATTCACCCAGCCGATCAATATAAAACCACATTCATTACCCCATGGGGTATTTTCGCATATCGTGTCATGCCTTTCGGCTTAAAAAATGGCGGCGCAACTTTTCAGCGGGCGATGACATACATCTTTCACGATTTGGTTGCAATCATCCTTGCTTACTTGGACGACCTCACACCTCGATCCAAAAAATGCACCCAACATCTTGATGATTTACGAATCATCTTCCAACGATGTCGCTAGTACAACATCCGCTTGAACCCTCTCAAGTGTGTGTTTTGCGTCACCGTCGGGCGACTCCTCGGTTTTATTGTTTCCCAAAGTGGTATTACCATAGACCCCCTCAAAGTCAAAGCTATCACTGAAATTCCACCTCCCCGGAATTTACGACAACTTCAGAGTCTTCAGGGCAAAGCTAACTTCTTGCAACGCTTTGTCCTAGATTACACCATTCGCGCACATGGTTTACTTCGCTTACTATGTCACGACATCCCTTTTCACTGGGATGACTATGCCCAACAATCATTTGATGATCTTAAAGCAGCGCTTTCAAATGCACCTTTGATTAGTGCACCCGACTACAATCGTGACTACATCCTCTACGTATCAGCATCAGCTGTATCAGTAGCCGGCGTCCTCGTCCAACTCAGAGATGATAATCGTGAACATGTCATTTACTATGTTAGTAAGAACCTCTCGGGACCACCCTTCAAGTACAAACACAAAGAGAAACTAGCTCTTGCAGTTGTCCTCGCAGTCCAGAAATTGCAACATTACATTCTGCTTCGCACCATGAAGGTCATCGCAGATTCCAACCCTATGCAATATTTGCTCAGTCTTCAACAAGTTAACGGAAAATTCGCTCGATGGATCGTTATCCTCTAGGAATATGACCTAGAGTTCTCAACACCTAAGAGTAAGAAGGCCCTCGTTCTCGCCGAACTTGTCATAGCCCTCCCCTCTGACACCACCAGTGCCCCCGTCAATACCGACTTTCCTGACGAACATCTCTTTTACATCGCCTCAGATGATCCTTGGTATGGCGACCTCCTCGTCTACCTATGAACTCAAAAGTTCGGTAACCACCTATCACGAGATGATCGTCGGCATATTCGCCATCAGGCCCCCTGCTATCTCCTCATCAGAGACATCCTATATCGGCGGGGCATCGACACCATTCTTCGTCATTGCCTAACTATTGACGAAGCTGACAGAGTCTTAAACGACTGCCACAGCAGCGCTTGTGGGGGCCATCTTTCAAGTATATCCATGGCTCAAAAGATTATCCGAGCCGGTTACTTTTGGCCTACCTTGTTTCACGATTGCATTCATGCCGTGAAACGATGTGAACAATGTCAGCTCTACACCAACAAAACCCGAGCTCCCCCTGCTCTTCTTCACCCTGTCATTACTGCGGGCCCTTTTTGTAAATGGGGCATTGACTTTATGACTTGTAATACCCCCTCCAGCAATGGTCACAAATACATTGTTGTCGTTGTTTATTACTTCACCAAATGGGCTGAAGCTATGCCCACTTTCAACAACACCGCTGACATGGCAGAGCGTTTTTTCTTTAATCACGTCATATCCCATTTTGGAGTCCCACTCCAACTTGTTTTCGATCATGGGAAACACTTCGAGAATGAGATCTTCGTCGAACTCTCATCTCGGTTAGGCTTCTCTCACGAGTTTGCCTCACCATATTACCCTCAGTCAAATGGACAGGTCGAGGCAGTGAACAAAGTCCTCAAGACCATGTTACAGCACACGGTTAATAAACATAAAACCAATTGGCATCATATGTTATTTTCTGCGCTATGGGCTTATCGAACGACAGTAAAGACTGCTATAGGTTTCACACCATTTCATTTAGTCCATGGGATCGAGGCAACTCTTCCCATCGAGTGCGAAATTCCCACCCTCCGCACCGCAATTGAGCTATTACCTGACACTGCTCCAATAGAGCAGCGCTTGCTGAACTTGGAGTCGCTGGATGAAAATCGTCGATATTCATTACAGAACAACGAGGCAGCTAAAAAATGATCCAAGGCTACCTTTGATCGCCATGTCAACCTTCGATCATTTCGCGAAGGCGACCTCGTCCTAACCTATGATATCGCTCATGATACCTTTGGCCATTGAAAATTCGAATCACTTTGGCATGGCCCTTACATCATCCAACATTGCCTCACCAAAGGCGCATACATCCTGGCCTCCCCCGAAGACCTCTCGCTCAAGGAACCCGTCAATGGGTTATACCTCAAGAAATTTTATGCTTAGAAGTAGTCACCCTACTTTAGGTTATTATTTCTTCTTTTTATTGTTTTTAATCTTTTTTCTCCTACCCTCTCATCTAAACTATCATTTGTGCTATTGACAGATGCTTCCTCCACTAGCCTACCACATTGGTTACACCGACAGCGCCAGTCGTTGGACACAAAATCTCACTTCGGCAGCTTCGGCTTTATATACCCCCTCACATGAACTGCTACATTCAAGCGGCATCTGTTTGGGACCAGGAACCAACAACCAAGCCGAATACACTACGGTCATTGGCCTCCTGGCCGACGCCCAGCGTCATCATATTCACCACCTTAGCATCTTCCTCGACTCTCAACTAGTCGTTCTCCAGCTCAACAATGTTTACCGTGTACGCGATCCGTGCCTCTTTCGCAAATACCTGCAGGTTAGACTGTTATCTCGACATTTTGATTCCATTACATTTACACATATTCCAAGACAATTGAATCAAACAACAGATGAAATAGCTAACATGGTGTTAGATTGGCATATATCACATCAACCTACACATACATAAAACATCTCACAAATCCTGTCATAGCATATAGATAGAATAGACATCATCATCAACAAAAAACATATGTAAACGACATCAGGATCTCAAAAAATATGTATACTCATATATATATATCAAGGCCTATCAGGCCATCCGAATGTTTACATACAAACAATACATGTGCCCGCAGGCTATCATAGTCCCTCAGTACAAATATCGTCTCACCAGCCTAAAATACAATCAAAACCAGTATACATCATACATAAATCAGGGTGCCTCTATCGCACCCCCACCTGCTCCTCCCTCAGGAGGAGGTGGTGGCCCACACCCACCTGCCCCAGGCAGTGGTGGAGGACCACCCATAGGACCCTCCTGCCCCGGCAGCAGGCGTCCACTAGTCATGGTGGCAAGCACAGCTGCTCGTCGCACTATAGACCGCCATGGTGGCGGTACTCCTATACACTGCTCCAGGAATCCCTCATCCTGGATGCGTATCCACATGCCCTCAGGCACGTCTTGTAACACTGTCTCTAGACGATAGCGTAAATCATCAAAATCAACTCCGGCCGCCACCGGAGGAGCGTGAGATGGCCCCGCACCAGGGTCATCGAACCGGTGCCTCCTCGCTGCCCTCTCGGGCTCTGCTGGTCGCCCTGCGGCCTCATCCCGCCGACGTCTCTCTCCACGCGGCAGTCTCTCCAGCTCTCGCTGAACTGGTGCTCTCTGCATCTCCACCTCGCGCCCGCGAGGTGCCACATTTGCACAGGCACAAAACAACAAACAAACGATCGTATCAGTGTCTATATCACATATGAACTGATATCTCAAAAGATAACATAAATCAAAAACATACACAATACTCAACATACCTCGATGGTCAAAAACCTCCCCCGGAGGCAGTACCATGTCCGGGTCCCCCCGAAAGTCCACCCCAGCATAGGGGTACCGAAGTATCACCTGCGGCATATGTTGCCATATCTGCGCGGCCTGCGCCGAAAAATAATGACCACCTTCGCCACCACCGTGGCGAACCAAAACTGCAGACCACCGCCTCAATCGCGGCTCTCGTGCCCCCGGCATCTCTAACAAAACCCTTGGGTGCAGCATCGGCACCCTCTCCAAAAACCAGGCTACCAGGATAGAGCCAAACGCGAACTCTCATGTACCTGTGGACCAACAACGGTCCAACTGCGCGATCATCCGTGCATGCAGCGTCAGTCCCCACGCGAACTGCTCGCCGCCCAAAACTCTCTCCAGCACCAGCAGCTGGCCACCACTAATTCGTTGGGTCGTCAGTGACCCATACACAAGAACAATCATCACCGCTATACAGCGATGTGATAGGGCATCAATAGCACTGACGCTCACTACACTCCTAGACATGAAGTTCTCGCCGAAGCAATATCGCTCGGCGATCGTCACCAGGGTTGTATCCCTCGGCAGCATAGGCTCTGTCGGTAGGGGTGTGCCCCAAAAGGGGAGCCCAGTCAGAAAATACACATCCTCCACCGCAGTGAAGGGGATCTGCTCTCCTCGCACGAGGAAGCAGTGCAGCTCCGGACTCCACATCTGGAGCAGGAACTGCAGTAAGTACTCATGTGCCCGTATCAACGGGCACTGAAAAAACTTTAGCAACCCACAGGTTGCTAAAGTCGCTCGCACCGCAGGCCCCGCATTGGCCACAGCATCTCACAACTGGGCCCAGTCTCGCTCTCACCACCGCACAGCCATCACCCCTGTTGGCAACCTACAATCAACACAGAGTCCTATATCAGCTCAGATACCCATCAACAGCATTAAACAGACTCATTTTCTACCCTTAAAAACTTGCCTCAAAGGCCCGGTTTTTTCACCCGCAGGCGCGCATACATGCGCGCCTGTTCACTATACAGACGCGCATATATGCACGCTTATTCACTACACATGCGCGCTTCTGAGCGCGCATGTTCATCATACAGGCGCACACAAGTGCGCGCCTGTCCAACCCATAGGCGTGCACTTATGCGCGCATGTTCAACTCACAGGCGCGCCCCTAGGGCGCGCCTTAAATTCTCTCTCTCGTGCACCCATGCGCGTGTAATCGGTGGACAGGCTCGCACATATGTGCACCTTCCACCGAATCGCCCACGCATGTGGGCCCACACCCCAGAAAAATTTCCCTAATTACCCCGGTATGGACCCCCGTACCAGCCCTGCCCAAAAATTGAAAGCCTATTTCTATGCAGGATGATCAGAGCACTAACCTGATACTCGCACAACGTCGATCGGATACCTCGTGCTCCCTGAAACTCCAAATCTCCTCTGCAATCTGCTCGTTCAGTCACTATGGCAGCAGGTACAAATGAGGTGGAAATGTGGGCCCTACAGCTATATATAGGCCTTTTGTCAAACTTCCACTCACCATTACGGGAGCCCAAGGTGTCCATTTTTCAAACCGTCTTCAGCCACAAGATCAGCGTCCCGCCACCTACATCATAGCTGTCCCTGGGTCACTTTTCATCCTGAGCCCCCGGGGCGCCTTTTTTCATATCATGGTCAGGTACGCATGCGCATTGTCACATTTGTCAAATACATGCTCATATCTTTGATTCTCTTCAGGTATTGTTCACTTTGGGTATTTGGTTGTTCTCTGTGCAGGTACTTGCTCATCATCCCTCAACATCATTCCTTCAGGTATATATTCAGCACTGGCATGTAGTCTCTCCTATTGTATTCCATTTACATTTCCAGTCACACCCTCTGATATCGGCCTTTAGGATACCCAGTCCCGGCTCTGCAGTACTCACACCTCCATTTTGCATCTTCGGTACTATAACCCGGTAGCATTCTTACCCACATGAGTTGTCCCATTCATAGCACCTTTTGGCACTTTTGAAACTCATGTTGTTCTTCATTACCCTGTAGGGATGGGAGTCCCGATAGTCTTTCATCATGTTGCGCATCAACCACATACTTCTTCTCCTCATTTTGCTAGCTTCCCATATGGACTCCCAGATCATCTCTTTATGGTTCTATTATTTTTACTTGCACCTCCGCAGGATCATGAACCCCCCATTTCATCCACCATCAGTTTGTCCATCTACAAACCTATCTTCATTTCACCTACGTCATACAGAAACTCACCAACGGGGCCCCCACCCTTCATCGGTTTTCCAAGAAATTTCTGCCCTCCTTGGGGCACTCATTGCACACTGGGGCACCCGTTTCTGTATTTGTACATTTCCCCCCAACAAATTCTTTATTTATTGTACAAACGCCTTTATTTTCAGTCGTTACATTTTCTTTTTGTCATCACCGTTGGCGACTTGCTTCATTTTGGCCACACGCAACCCATGTCACCCTTGGTTGGAGCATTGCTTCTCATCTACCCTTGTCGGCATCGTCCATATCTTCAGAGTACTTCCCAGGTCACTTGCCTCTACCCTCTGAATTTGTTCACCTTGTCCTGCCTCTGGCACAACTTATCCTCGGTCTTGGCATCCTCTTGACACTCGACCTTGTCACACGGTTGTGGCCACGCATTATCCCATACACCCTCCAACCAAGGGCAGTCTTGAGTCTTCCCACTTTTCGACTTCGTCCATGTACCTCTGCCACTTCCTCACCTCAGTATATTCTATGAAGCCCTTTTCTTCTGGGAGTCGCATTCCCCTTCTGTCGACAGCAGCACACTTTTTCCAGAAGGGCGACAGTATCTTGATTCTCATTCTCCATTTAATGAGCAATCTCGGACGGCACAGGGTGAAACACCATTGCTCCCTGCTGTCGTTGGCCCCCATAACATTCGACGCCAACACTTTCTCATGTTATGGTAGGTCTTACTTTGCGACTATTGCAGTTTTGGTTATCATTTGTCGAAGACCTCTGAACCTGGTAGGGCCATCAATGCCCACATCATCATCGCTGCTTATTACCGCGATCATTGCCTATAGTTCAGAGTATATTCCTTTGCAGAATTGTCTTTTACCTTTATCATCACCGCCCCCGAGGGCGCTGCAGTTATATACACCAACACTCCTGTCATCTTTTGTCAGAGTTACATAACACGAGCATGGGGCATGCCTGCCTCGTTTGTACACAGTTGTATATTGTTACACACCTTATGGAAGGTCGGGTTCTACCGGTTCCTTTCTTCTCCAACGGATCGCTCTAAACGGTCTCACTATTGCTCTCTCTTACAACAATATTCTCAATAGAAGAAACATTGATGGATTTTGGCTATACGTATGCTCCTAACGTCATCCATCAGGGGGCATCTGTTATCACTGAAATTTCATCTGCACATGGCGACAAGAACTCAGCATCGTCACACAGTAATGAAGTCATTCATGCCAATGAATTAATTTCACAGCATTGCAAAAAGGTCAAAAACTATACAAAGTAACCAAAAATTGAAAGGTGTTGGACAGAAGTTGGGTGCGTGCGCATATGCGCGGAACATGAATGTACAATGCGCGCACGCGCGCACGATGCGCGGCTGTTGGCGCAAAAACCCGCGCACCTGCTAAACGGCGCATTTATGGAATTGGTCGACCTCCCAACCACTTATGGATCAGCTCCCAAGACGATTTGACTCCCAAATCTGAGCTAAATCCGCATGGTAGGCTAGTCAAAGACCTAATTAAACCCTAAAGAGCCCCTTTTCACACCTCAAAGGAGTTACATAATCATCCAATGCAATGCTCTAAAAAGCCATGAAGAAACATCATTTTCTCAAGGAATTCCATGTAATGTTATGTTGCTTAGATTTTTTAAGGACTCACTCCTTGGCAATAACACATTAACACCATTTCATTGAGCTATCCACCTCTCCATTGAGTGGATGTGCTAGGAGTTCTTTCACCATCATTCTCATTTTCTCATTGTAAGGGGAGAAATCTTGTGAGGGCCTCAAGAGCCTTCCATTGGAGAAAGAAGGGACCCATAGTCCCCTTTCTTCATTGTTCTTTGATTTCATCAATTGATCAACCTAAAAACATTGGTGATATTGGTCTTTTTGTGTTTTTATTTCTTTATCCATATGTTCATAGTTTTAGTTTGTTTTAATTTAATTCTTGCTTATAGTTTTGTTGTTCTTTTCTCTGACCCTTTCCTCTACATCTGTCATGCTCAGCAAGACCCAACTGGGCATGTAAGTACATCATATTTGCTCACAAGGTGACGAATTGGGTGCAAACAATGTGTTTTCATAAGAATCTCTTTTTTGTTGGTATGGAGGATAATGTGATCGGCTGGATTGGGACTTGAGTTTTGATATTTTCCCATTTGTGGTGGGGTAGAGTTTATCTCTTGTTGGGTATTCATCACACCTTGGTGTGGAATGGGGTTTTTCAAAATGGTCGAAGGTGGAGGTTGCAAATAATGTTGTGGGGTCGACTGCGGGGCAGGTGGTGCCGGAGGGCATTATGTGTTCATGGATTCTTTCATCCGTTTGTAATCGGCAATTTGGGGGCAGTGATGAGTATAATGTCCATATTTGCCACACAAAACGCAAGGGAAGTTAGTTCTGGTATTTTTTTTCTTCCCTTGTCATGGTTGATTGTTATAATTTCCCCCTTGGGGGTTCTGGTTGCCTTGATTTTGGTTTCCCCCAGTGGGATGGTGTTGTTGGGGGTTATTTCCTCCTGTTCATAGGTTGTTATTGTTTCGATTTTTTCCTTTCTTCTTGGAATTATTTGGCCAGTGATACGGATTTGTCGTATTCAACTGTTCAATATCATGAACATGTTGAATGGGAGAGGGTTGAACAAAGTTAACGTTGACATGTGGCTTTCCTGGTGGAGGAGAAACTGGCTGGGGGGGACTAGGAAATGGAAAATATGGATGGCTTTGTGGAGATGATCCATATGGCATATAGGAATTTGAAGTACTTCCACTACTGTTGGGGTTATATACAGGGGTTGGGGGTGGACCTGTACTTGATTGAGAGACCAGATGCGTCAGGGTTACCGGTGGGGGGCTCCCCAACGGCTGAGGGGGAATAACATGATATGAATTTTGGTGAGTGGGAGGAAGGTAATAAGACGTCTCCCCATATGGTTGAGGATAATGATTTGCACCATAAGTAGGTGATGGGTGGATGTAAGGGTTGAGATGTGTCATAGAACCAATCAACCCATCTACAGCGTGAGAAACCCCAGGTTTGTTCTGTCCAAATGGTAGGGGTCTGGGTGCATCAGGCAATATTGTGTATAAGTAACCTGATTGGGAATATATGAGGTTGAATTGTTGGGCTTTGTTGATGGATTTCTCTTCTGATTGAGGAAAATTGAATGCTACATATTTGGCAATCACAAAGACAAGCAAGTTAAGAAACCAATCAATACATTGTTCTTTGGTGGTTTTTTCTTTACACAAACTATGTCGTCGACGCCATTCATGGATGTGGTTGGCGATATGGATAGTAGTGGTTTGTTTGAATTCAGAGAGAATTTCTAATCCGGTGTCATGACGAACTGATAATTGGAAAAAGGAAAAAAAGTCCTTGGCCAATGATTCAAAGGTTGCATGGGACCCTAATTTTTCGTCCACATACCATTTGACTGACGAACCAGTGAGAGTTCTTTGAAATAACCTCAAGCAGATGGAATCATCCATGATGTTTTTTGAAGAGCACCATAAGTGGAAGGTCATACATGGTTGGCAGGGTCTTCCCCTGGTTTTCCTTCAAACTTTCGAATGTCTGAAGGCAATTTGGTAGGCATATTGGGCCAAGTGGCATCATGTAAAATGGGGTCATTCGTGAGTTTGGTTAAATCAGGAATGTTGAGAGATTCCAAGTATGGAAAAGGGGGATTTGGTGGAGAATTAGTTCCAGCCATTGTGTGTGTAGGTAGTGGACCTATCCCTTGAAAGGGATTTGGTGGGTTTGTACTTCTTCTTTGAGAAGAAGTTTGACCCCCGCCTCCTTGTGAAGGAGAACCAATAGATGGATTGCCTTAGGTATGTGACCCAAGAAAATTGGAACCAAGTAGAGTTTATCCCAAAATAGTATCACTCACTGGGGTGTGATATGGTTGAGTCGGTGAGTTGGCAAGACTAGGGACTCCTCCTAGAATAGGAGGCAGATTCTGCAAGCGTCTAGAACGACGGGGATTTTGTGGTTCCCCTATGGTTCCAACTAGAAAAGTGAATATGTGCAAATGATGACAAGAGAGAAATAAATGAACAAGTTCTTTTTACATTTTTTACCTTCACAAAATAGTATAACTCACAATTGCATGTAATCAAATGAACATCATGCATAAATCAACTGTGAAATAAACAAGCATGTGGATAAGTGTAAGGTAGCTAGAGAGGTAGTGGGGAGGGGCAGAGGGCCCATAGTGATAATAGTGGAGGCCATTCAATGTAAGGTGGACTAGGTATACTATATTATTAAATAATGCCCACTATGGTAGTTAGATATAATAAATGTAAGAGAACTTCTTAGAAGGTTCTACTTCTAGAAGATTTCTCCCCTAGAATGTTCTTAAGTGATGGTAGTATTATATAAAAGAGTTCAAGAAATGTAATGGGATATGAAGAGAAGTATTTTATTTGAGGAGTACTTCAATAGGAGGATTCCCCCTCGAAGAGGCAAGTGAACAGGAGAGGATCCCTTCCATAATATGATCCATTGTATGGTGTTCCCCTACCTCAAGGGTTTCTATAATAAAGTGGTGGTTTTATATATGGTTTCATATATATTGTGTGGTGATTGTATTTAGATATCTTTGGATCTATTGTGATATTTTGTATTCAGGTATTTGGTTCTTAAAAAGTGGTATCAGAGCACTTTCCTTGGCAGACATTGTGGGAAAATATTTTTTATTTTTACAGATTTTGTTATTTTCGGAGAAGAAAAAAGAGGGCCGCAGAATTCCAGAAATTTTTGGTACATTTTTGTGAAAATTTTGTAGAAACAGGTTGTATATCTGAGTTCCTCTCAGAAAAACACCCAAGTTGAAAAAAAAAATCATTCGAAACAGAGTCCGGGAAGTCAAGATATTGAAGTTTTAAAATCTGTAATTTGTCAGGGTTTTTCCGCGGATGGCGACGCAATTTTTTTATTTATATAGCAGATGGAGGCCAAATTTTCCCAAACAAGTTACATATATGAATTCCTCTCACAATTTCACCCAATTTCAAAAAATAAAACAGCCAAAACTGAGTCCGAGAAGTGAAGTTATGATCATTTTAAATTCAACAGTTTTTCAAGGTTTTTCCAAAAAAAAACCGCGATTTTCTGTCGTAACTTATTCTTCTATTTTTTGGGTTTTTTCTTGACGGTTGTGGGACCAAAGAGTTAATAGGGTGCTCATATGGCTATTTCCTCTCAAACCCTCAAATAAATTCTACAAATTACTGAAACATTCAAATCTCAATTGTATGACACATTGGATGTCAAATTGGATGGCCTCACAAACTACCTCAATGATATTTTTTGTAGCATTCAAGATTCATTGGATAGCATGTAGGAGAGATTTCTTATGGTGGACATTAGGAATGAATATAATCAATAAATATATGTTTGGTATGATTTGGAGGCCAATTGCGATGATTGGTATATGGATAGTTGTCATTTCTGGGATGACAACCACTTTCATATTTTATTTGATAACTCTAATCCACCTTCTGTAGAGAGTATCAATGTGACAAATCAGGAGCCAATGATTATTACCAATGTCTATCTTGCATATTCTACAGTGATATTATTCCTTCCAGATTCTGCTACGACCATTTTCCACTATGTGGATGAATCTTCTTATTTGGATCCACATGATAGGTGTCAGTCTTTGGAGCATCATTTTCAGTTGGTTATTGGGTGTCGATATCTTCCATGTGGGGTTCACATGAGAAATTGGACATGGGACCCTGGTTTACAATGGCATTTGGACTACTTTAGCATGGTGGCTTCTATTTCTCAATGGGACCATGGCTCTCTAGTCTACTTCAGCATTTTGGTCCACACTTATCCATGGGACCATGGTATATCGTTGTACATCAAGCATTGAGGACAACGCTTTCATAAGGGGGATGGAATGTAAGGTAGCTAGAGAGGTAGTGATCGGGGGGTAGAGGACCCATAGTGATAATAGTGGAGGCCATTCAGTGTAAGGTGGAATAGGTCCACTATATTATTAAATAAGGCATGCTATGGTAGTTAGATATAATAAATGGGTAATTAGATATAATAAATGTAAGAGGGATTTTTAGAAGGTTCTACTTCTAGAAGATTCCTCCTCTAGAATGTTCTTAGGTGATGGTAGTACTATATAAAGGGGTTCAAGCAATGTAATGGGATATGAAGAGATTATTTTATTTGGTGCGGTATCTCAATAGGAGGATTCCCCCTCGAAGAGGCAAGTGAACAGGAGAGGATCCCTTCCATAATACGATCCATTGTATGGTGTTTCCCTACCTCAAGGGTTTGATAGTAATAAAGGAGATTTTGCATATTGTTCTTGTATATTTGTTGTGGTTATTTTGTATTCAATCCTTGGTTCTTAACAATAGGTGGATTTTGTCCACGTGGGAAGAAAAAAAAAATGCGCGTGTCCTAAGAGAACTATCGCCCTTCCTCTCAATTTAGCACTGGGCCTTCCAATAGCACTCGATAGTGGGATCTAAATCTACCAGAAGAGGAACCAGTGAAGGTTGAAGTAGTCAGTTATAATGAGGGGTAGAGGGTGCATATCCCAAAAGAGCTAGCGATATTTCACAATAGCCACACAAAACCTGACCAAGGTGTGATTGCAACCCAAAACTGCCACCTGGGTAGATATCCTATGTTTGGCCACTAAGAACCTCGGTAAAAGTGCAACATTTAGATTTTCGACCTAAAAAATGGATCACGGGATGGATACCCTCACAAAAGTTGGCTGACATAAGAAGGGATGCACAGAACAACCGAACCTCAGCCTTCGACCCTTCACGGGTATCTCCCTACCTTATGGTATAAGAACGCTTGACTTGGAGGATTTAAAGGATCCCTATTCTCAACTTCTATTGTTTCAAAATGTGAGAACCTGATAACGAGGGGTTATTTGGATGCCTACCCTCGAGATCCTATCTAGACTAGAAATTTCTTTTAGGCACCTTTTGTGGAGGAATATTTAGTGTGTTCTTAAAAACAAATTTAGATGGAGTGGGATGAGAGGTTGGGGTTATGGACCAATCTCGTTTGAATTAAATTGGTATGAACAATTTCTAAAGAAATAGTCGAATCTTTTGGAGTTCTTTTTGAAGTACTTTGTGGGTACTTAAAGAGAAATCTCACTTCAACCTCCACTATTCTAATAGAAATTATGTGTGCGATGAGTGGCTTTGTGTGAAAGAAAGTGGAATTTGTGCAAAATATTTTTAATAAGTTAATCGTAAGATTGTAGCATGTGGACTTCATGTGGTCCTTATAAATATTCTTACCTAGCTTACTATGTTTCTTTGGTACAACCTTGTGGAATATTTATAGCCCTAGAGAACTAGCAATGTGGATATATAGGTTCTTACTTGATCCTTTAAACTCCCAAGAATGTTGTCTATATTATAAAAGTTTTTGAAACTATCCTAGGATTGTAGACATGTGGGAATGTATGGGCCCTTACTTGATCATTTAAACTTTCCTAGAGTGTTGTCTAGACTAAGAAATTTTTTTGAAACTATCCTAAGATTGTAATCATGTGGGCATGTATGGGCCCTTACAGAGTTTCTAGATAATTTTCAAAACTAAGAGGTACCCAATGGGGTTTTTGTCCTCTCCTAATGATTTAAGGGAGATGAAATTTCATTTTAATCACCTTTTCTTATTTCTGAGATCACACTTGGGTGCGGGGGAAGAGCATACTTTGGGGTTAAAATTGATTTCTAGTCCCAAATTATTTGATTGTGTTTTGAAAAAGAAATAACCTTAACTCAAAGTTTTAAATGCCAACTGAGCCATCCATGTAGCAACAAAGAAAAGAGAAGAATAGTGATTCTTTTTACCCCTATGTGCTTATGTTAGCTAACCTTTCTTGTGATAAATGACTCTAAGTGAAGTGTGATTTCTTTACAAAGTGCAGGAAATTAAAATCTGAAGGCTAGGGGCCCTCAAACCACTCAAAGAACCCTTACAATTTGCAAAAAATTGAACTTGTGCGTGGGTTGTAGTTATGTCAGTCGCACCAAGTGCGCAGAATGTGCATAATGCATGGGTTTATGAAGGCTCTTACGTGCACAAAGTGCGCAAAATGCGTGTTTGTGTGCATCAAAAGTTGTGCACTTCTGTCACATGTCGAGAAAGAAATTTCAAGATGAAATTATCTTTTCTTGGCTATGAATTCTGGATTTGGAAGACTGGACTAGGTCGGTTTTGGTACCTGCATATCCAAACAATTAGAAAGAAGTGCTCTCAAGACTTAAATAGGGAGGAATTTGATTCACATCCCCAGTTTGGTTGCCAATCTATTGTGTTGGTTTTGTCACATGGGTGAGCAAAAACGCATCACTTGCTTGCCTAGTTAAGTCAGCTAAACAAGACAAAGGGTTGTGATTTGATTATATAACCAAATACGCATGAAACAAGGAAATAAAAAGAAAAACGAAAAGAAACAAATGTTAGAAAACTTGCAAGAACTAGAACCATGAAAATGACAATCATATAGCTACCAATGGATCAATATATTGATAGGCTAACACCATAGAGAAAGGCAGGGACTTATGAATCCCCTCTTCCTCCTTGCAAGGGCTCTTGATTTCCCTAATATAGATCTCTTCTCTTCATATGATGGCAAGTAACAATGGTGAATAATTACAATCCCAATCCTCTCAAGAGGTGAGTGGAATGGCCCTTGCTATATTGCTTGAATGATTCGAAGAGAAAAGAGGATTCTCCAAGAAGAATTCTTGCATCATAACAATACCTTGAAGTTATTTTTTTTTCTAGCACACCCATGGCATATATTTATAGTGTCCATTCATGGCAAGATATAACTAGTTCATAATGTGAACAAGGGGCCTTTTAGGGCACTTCTTATCCCTTGACCAGCCTCCAAGCTAGATTTCGCTCATATTTGAGTGTCAAATCGTGTTGAGGGTCAGAATGGAAGTGGTTGAGAGGTCGACAAGATTCATAAATGCATCGTTCATGAAAAGTGTGTGGGTTTTCTTGTAGACAGTTGCACATCATGTGCATTATGTGCACAGTACGCAATTAGGGTTGTGTTGGCCCGCGCATTCTGCGCACAGTGCGCGTGCTTCCTTTGGTGAATTTGTGCACTTTGATTTTTGAACCAAGTATATAGTTGTATGCACTTTTGATGGATTTTGATGTTGTAGGTATACTAATTGCTGCTAGAATTGATGTCTTTCTTCAACCGGTGTTTGTAATGTTGTGGACGATTTTTCAGTGATACAACCACTATGATATTTGGTTATAACTAGTAGCCAAAAAGGGGAGGCCCATGGGTTTGACCCCAAGACCTCTCTAACCATGGTTCTTATATAGCATATGCCAATCGTTGGGCCAAGCAGCCTTGTTATATAATACACCCAGATTTTTCATTTAAAAAACACGCTTTTACCAATGCATAGAAAGGAGGGCGCACGATGGTACGGTCGGGCATGGAATTCAATGCAATTTTAAAGAATTAATTGCAGGTTGCAGGCACAGAAATCGAGAGGAAATTTCTCATGGGCCTGGAACTTCCAGAGTCATATTGAGGTGTGGAGACAATCATTTTTGGGTAATTCGACACCACAAATTCAATTGTGTTGTATGTTTTCTGATCTAAGAAAATCTTCTGCAGTTTAATTCCAGAATGAGGTATACTTATGTATTTTGCCAAATTATTTTGTTGAGTTAATAAAAAGGCCTACCCATTTGAGAGTAGGACCGGGAGACGTAGTCCACCAGGAACGAACTATGTTATAAAGTTTTTTTTGTTCAAATTGATGCTTATGTCTCTTTATTATTGAGCTTTCCTTCTTTATGGTGCACTTTAATTTATGCTCATTTAATACAATTCTTTAATAAGTCACATCGATGAAAACATCCCAAATTAGTAATTGTAGGAAAGACTATCATAGATGGATAGTACATGTCGTGTTGTTTTTGGTGATATGTGGTACGCCACGTGGGTCCTCACGGTTAAGGATATATGGCCTTGTAAAGTTGGAAGCCTCAAAGAGTATACAAGAAGCCCCTAGTTGGTTACAAGTCTTAGTCAAAGAGTAAAGTGGTTGCAACAAGAAATCCCTAAAGTAAGGAGAGAGGTTATTATGAAAAAGTATATAAACACATCAAGGAGTCTCTCATAAGTACACACATACACTTACAATTGAATACATATCTAGTGTTTGTTATGGCTTAGTATTGAGATCTTTTGGAAAGTTTTTGACAACATTTTTTCTAAGGTTACGAAGGAAAGTTGAAGGTGAAAGTCTCAGGGTTGAAACAACCTTGAGTAACCCTAGTTTTTGAGGTATTTGTGAATTATAGGTCAGCAGGGTGTGGATGTACAGGGGCTTCAGTAGAGGAAAGCACGGATATCTACAGGATGTAGAAGAGAAAGTCACAGATCTGTGAAAAGCTTGTGAAAGGTTGAAAGGAGGATGTTAGTTCCTGGTTGTTGAGGTCAATGAGGAAGCTATAGGTTAGTATAAAGTATAACAGGTCAGCTACAGGATCAAAGGTAATTTTTAAGGGTTATGGTTATGGTGTTTTTGTACATGCATGGTGTTGATAGTATGTGATACATCTTGTTGATGCATGGTACATCTTAGTGATCATATGATGCATTGTTAGTGGTACATTCTTGGTTGGTTGGTATCTGTTTTGGAACATACTTGAGGTACATGGTTGGAATGGTGTATGGTTGATGATATGGTATATGGTTGAGATACATTGTTGGTACATGTTATGGTAAAGGTGTTGATATACATTTTTTATGTACATGGTTGATACATGGTATGGTACATGATTGGTACTTGGTATGGCATTGATTTACATGGTTGATGGTTGAGGCATATGGTACACGTTATGGTGCATGGTTGATGCATGGTTTGGCACAGGTGTTGGTGCATGGTTGATGCATGGTTTTGTACATGTGTTGGTGCATGGTTGTGTTGAGCGCTTAACGCACCCTAAAATATTTTATGAAATTCTGTCACTTTTGGGTACCACTTGTTTTATTTTGTTTTGTTTTATGAATTGAGTCCACTGTGGAGGGATTGCTAATTTTGTTTTCATGTATTTTCATCAATCAAAGTGGATTTTTTTGAACCTGTCAATGTGAAAACCTTTGTGTCTGAAATAACTTGGCATTCTAACTAAGAATCTACAGCTAAAATTGTGACTAGCGCGCTTATGTTCTGCGTCGGCAAAATCCAAGCAGGTAAAATGGCCACACAGTAATAATAATCGTCGATTTTTTATGTATCATTGGCATAGGTAAAAGGCAGAGTGAATTTGCGCTAGTTGTTCGCCAAGAATATTCAGGAGTTATCTGATTTCCCATCAGCATCGGCGAAATACGAGAGGGATAAACATTGACATGAGCCATAATAAAACCCCGATAGCAGATGACGAATGTGTTTGTTCAAGGTCGGTGAAATATCAAAGGGTTAAATCATTGAAAATTTATGCATGGACACATCGTCGATCGCCGACTCTTGATGCACTTTCGGCATTAGCAATTTTCGAGGGGGTTAATCTGAGAGCACTTGGTTAAGCTTATCACCAATCGTCGATCCTTGATACTTTTTCAGCGTCGGCAGGGTAAGATCCGTTGTTAAAACGATTAGATAAGGAAAATTCCATGATTCTGAATAACACAGTTAAACGAAGACGCCAGTTTCAAGCGCCACGTGTCTTTGTCACATAGGCATTTCGTACGGCCTAGTTTCATCCCAAGTCACCTTAGGTTTCCATGTGTCCTAGTCACACTTCTGAGTCAGCTTTCCCACATCAGCTCTGTATGGAAAGATGGATCGGGGTCGAAGTTTTTTTCCAGGAGATATCAACGAACAATGTTTAAAGAGAAGCCCTGACTCCCGATCCACCAGTTAGATTAGTGAAACGATGGGATGTTTTCAGCACGAGATAGGATCGGATTCTGCCATTTAATAGGATAGTTAATGTTGCTCTCTAGATACGTTGATACCCCATGTGCCGATTGAACAATGGGAATTTGAAATCCTCGATAGACCACATTATATCCCATGCCTGCACCACCAACCTACGATCGAATTTAATTTTAAACATAATGAAGATCTAGCGGCAGATTTTGTAGAACCGCATTCATATCCTGAATTGAATAACTGATGTGACAAGGTAAGTATGATCTCTATTTAAATCACTAAGACAACTTCGAACACCTCCATTATGCACACAAGTTTCCATTTCCAGAGCAGTCGAAGAAGCGAAGAGAGCATATCAAGAGTTGTGTTTGATTTTCAGACTATCAAAACCAAGTTAAGATAGCAGAAGAGGTATGTGTTAAATTTTATAGGTTCGGCGGTCATAATTTTTATATATGAGCATTCGACCTGTTACAAAGTGTCTAACTATGTTATATATGCAAGGAAAAATTCCTCCAAGAAAGCCAACGACCAAACGCCCGCCGAGGGCACCGAAGTTAAAGGATGTAAAGATTGGTGAAGTTTCTTCTCCCGGCACTGCGAGGCAGTTGGAATATGCTCCCAGGGTAGAACCAGTCATTAAAACTTTGATGAAGATGGAATTCATTCAACCACTGGATTTTGGTGATACAGAAGCAACCACTGGATCTAAAATAATGCTCCCACATTGGGGAGATCTATTAAACAGAATCAATCGGGAGGATTACTCAAAGTTTACCCCACACAGTGACCTGAATGTAAGGGTGCTCGACGACCAAGTTTTACTGAACATTTGGAATTCATGCTTGCACATGGTAGCCTGTTGAACTCCAGTCTTACCCTGCATTGAGACTCTGAGTTGGATAATTGATCATACAGATGCGCAAAAGTGCCTCATTAATGATGAGAATAGTGGATGTGTCGGATTTTTTCTCTCGAAAGAGGTCCAAAAGTATTACAAGCTCAGGGACCCAGAGGAGCGATTGAACACGAAATTCATGGTGAAATTATATTAATTGCATGACACTAGTCGATTGATGGCCTCATGGTGGAAGGAGGACAAGAAATTTACAAACTGAAGCAATCGTTGGTATGGGACAATGAACCTAAGGGAGCTATATATCTACTTGATGGCTCTCATCTGTTGATTATACAGGGAAAAGGACTATGCCAAGTTCTTAGAGGCATGGATTCCCCTGGTGTACATTGTGGCTATTTCAGGGAGTAGTTTCAAATGGGGACAAATCATCTCCAAGAAATTGAGCACCAATGTATTGCAAGCTCAGACGTCGAAAGAAGGAGAAGCTCTCACTTTTCACATGGCCTTGTACCTACTTGATGTAATTTGCACGAGGAATGTCTTCATCGGTATGAATTTAAGTCGAAACATTGAAGAAATGCATGTTCATGTCCACTTCAACATCCTATGGGAGAATAGGTACAAAAATTCTTATGCCCTTATTTGAGATCAATTCATCACCAGGATTTGTTTCATTATATTTAAAAAGGAATACCCAAGGTTGTTTGTAGCGGCCAAGAAAATGATCTCGAATGTAGGCCACTGGTATCTAGATGAACACACAACCTATATCAGATTGTTCAGAGCCAATGGAGCACCACATTTTCTCCCATATCACGTCTCAGACTGGCTCATCATAGGATAAATCTATTATAAGACTATCCTGCAGGGCTATAATGCCACTTTGGTCAAGGACGAGAAACGAGCATTTATACCTACGGTTTCCATGTGGGGTTTAATATAGTGAAGGACACGACTCAAGCTAAACAAGAGGGTTTGAGTCAGTTGGAATACAGGTTCCCGATAGGTCGGTTTTGCAAGCCCAACCCTAAAGGAATTGTCCTCCAACACGCTTCACAAGTCTCCTCTTATTGGCCATACGTGCATGACAAGTTTGAAGATGCAATTTTTACAAAATGTGCTCAGGATTGGGAGGAGGTATTACAAAGGAAAGATAATCCAAAAATGAATAGGTTCAAAGCTATGAGAATGGATGAGCAGGTCGAAACAATAGAGCAATCAGCTCAAGAAGCTCTCAAGGTTAGAGAAGAAATCAGAGGAGAAGAAACCACAGAGTCACAAAGGAAAGGGTTGATGTTACTGGAAGGATCCCAAAGAGTCATTGACGAGCTAGAGAATGATCCTCAAATCATAGAAATTATGAGGATCCCCTCGGACAACCCAATTACAATCAAAGAGGATCCAACTGGCTCAGAGTCATTACAAGTGGAGGAAATCACCAGTCTGGAAAACCCCTAAGTTCCATCACCACAGATTGGATCATCGGTCACCATTCCAACCCAGTTTGAAAGTCCAAGAACACCAAGTGAAATAAGTGTTCCAAATCCCATGTTTGATCTAATAACCGTCTATGATGATGAGGAGAGTTCAGAGGTCTCACTGGTAACTCCAATATCAATTACAGAGGAGAAAGAACCTGAGAAAACATTTGCTCCAAGTCCCGATGCATAAATTCAAAACCCTCCGCAGGGAGACCATGAGGTCGAAAGTGTCTTAGACATTGAGTTTCTCGACCTGTCAAGGACCCCGAAAGATAGCTTCAGAGAGGAGCTAGGATCAGGTGGACAAAAATATGAAGTGCAACAATAAGAGATTGGCACTTCAACAGTCGATCACCAAGTAAGTATTGAACCTATCACTGACTCTTCAATTTTGGTTGATACCTCAGCAGCCGATGAACACCAAACAGAGGTTGAGCCATCAGATCATATGAAAGAAGTTTGAGAACCAATCCTAGAGCAAATACACATATCAGGTAGCCTAGGAAACACTCTAACCTGGGGAGAACAACAAATCCCTGAGCTTGTTGATGAGGTCAACGATAACAAGTGATCGCTTATGATAAGAAGAGGAAAGCTATCATGAAAAGGAACACCAAGAAGAGAAGACTCATGTTGGATAGCTCTATTCTTATCACCATGGAGGAGAAGTTGCTCAATACAAAACATGAAAAGACATATGAGCTCATTAGCGTAGGGATGGATATCACTGATGCCATGTTGTATCGAGCAAGGAGAGATGAAAAGGAACTAGCCACTTCACTAAAGGATCTAGATCATCTACACCATTTGGAAAAATACTATCAAGACTAGACACAGGCCATGGTGTTTCTGAAGAGTGAGTTCCAAGATGCTTATGAAAATTTCACAACCGAAAGACATATTTTCACTACAGGCATAGCCAATTTTCAAGAAGATACTCTTATGGCACTGGAAACCTTGAAGGACATGGATAGATGGTATGAAAAAGCATACCAAGTGGTGGAAATAATTGACTACATCAGCGCAATGCAGAAGGGTCGATACGTAGAGGAGCATGGTTTTCGAGTGCTAAGGGATAGCAACATCTCTCGGATCATAAAAGAATTTGAATATTGGGTAAGTATGGCCCAGGAACCTCAGCGAGAGATATAGAAGAAGTGGGTCGAGTGCGAAAAAGCCTGGGAAAAGATCGATCGGGAGATGAAAAGCATTGGCCTCCTAGAATTCGGTTCACCTAAAGACTTTGTCGACCTACATGACATAGTCAAGAGACATGCAAAACAAGACTCAACATAGGAAGTGAAGATCACACAGGAGAAAATCATGGAACGAGGTTAAATACAATAGTTTATGGGACATTCAATCAAGGCTCGTGTAGTCTGCAGCAGTTGAGTGCCAAGATCGTCAAATACAGAGAACGGGTAGTAGAAGTGAAAGAAATCCTTTCAGCTCCGATGGATCATCATAGATTCATGTATGCTAACACATGCGAGGATGTCTTCGTCAAGTGGTCAGAATATGAGAAGAGTTATCCACTCCAGTAGACCCACGAGATGATTTCCAGAGAACAAAGAGATCAAGCACCATGTGGCAATATTTTGTTTTACTTAACTCAAACTTGTAACAGCTATTTTTAGTTAGTGATTCTTTATAAATAAAGGGATTGACCTTTTAGAAAAGGTCGATGGTTTTGGGAAGAGACCCTCTTTTGGAGAATTGTAAAGAACTATTTCTGAACAACCTTAATTGAGAAGTCTTTTTTTAGGACCAGAGACAAAATTTGGTTTTTTCATCAAAGGCGTTATGTGATTGGATTGAGGAGAAAATACTTCCAACTTTTATTTCAGTAACTGATGTTGTCACGAGTAAGAGTTTCTGAATCTATTGGTAACTTGTTTGTTTCAATATTTTTTGCAGTTATTTTGTCCTTAATGATGGAAAGCAAATCGTTGTGTTAATGTGTGATTGATGGTAGAGCTAAGGAAACTATTGTTCTTGCAATCATATTATTACATATGTGTTTTTCTTATGATAATTGTATCTCATTCAATGTTGAAATACCATCAAGTTAATGTATTAGTACTAGGCTTGTAATAGGTGTGTATATCTTTGTCTGCATGCTTGAGCCCAAGGGTTATCACAAGATTAGCCTTCTTCAGTAGTTAAGAATCATTTTTATCAGTTGGTTTATACCAGTACATCTCATTTTTTATCAAACTCATCTAACAAAAGAAAAGACAAAGAGAGAATGTTTAATCTGAAGGAGGAACTTTCATAGAAAGACATCTTGTCAATCACCAAGTAAATCCCGTCGATAAATTAGCTAGACCGAAAGGTCTAGAGAACCATTCCACCATCAAATGGTATAGAGTCTAATTGGGCTTCTAAGGCGGGTTTGGTTCCTTTTGTTGATCTAAAGGGATCTCGGACCCATCAATAGGTTGATTCACTTGTTGTGGTACATGGTTGATTCTTGTCATGGTACAGGTTGATGGTTTGGTACATGCTTTAGTACATGGTTGAGACACATCTCTTGTGATGGTATTTTGGTTATCTTGGTACATGATTGATAGAGGCATGTGTTAGTGATGTTGATCATATGGTTTGAGATATGCTCTTGGTGATCTTGGCATGAGCTTCATGCAGATGAGAGTGGATCTGGTTTCATGGATGAGACAATGATTGGTTGTATTGTACTATGTTGGCATTGATGTCAAAGGATTGATGTCAAGTGGTGTCATGGAATATGTTGTCATTGATGTCAAAGGATTGATGTCAAGTGATTTCATAGTGATGTGTTGTAATTGATGTGTAGATGGATTGATAGTGATGTGTTGTCATTGATGTATGATGTATGATGGGTTGATGTTATAGATGGATGTATGTGTTGATGTTATATATGGATTGATTTCTTGTCATGGTTGATAGGAAGTACCAAATGGATGAACTCCAAAGTGGTCCCCTTATGGCGAAATCCCTCATGGGAAGACACTTTGTGAAGTCCAAATGGTTAAGTGGTTGAGCAGTCCTAGCAGTGTGGTTAGGGAACCCAAGTTTGGTCGAGGAATAATGTAATGAAGATTAGTGAATTTTTCAATGAGACTATTCTAGATGGATAGTACATATCGTGTTGTTTCTAGTGATATGTTGTACGCCACACAATTCCTCATGGTTAGGGAGATATGGCCTTGAGAAGTTAGAGAACCCTCATGAGTTGTCTAGAAGCCCCTAGAAGGTCTAAGAAGTCAAGTAATTCTAGAAGCTCCTAGAAGAAGTTGACCTGACAAAGTGGTTAGTCATGGGTTAAGTGGTTGCAACAAGAAAATAATTAAAAATAAATTAGTTGCAACTAGAAGTGGAGTGTTTACTATTTGTGGTAAGGTGGTTGTAAGTGGTTAGAAGTGGGTTAGCCCTAAAAGAAGGAAGTTGGTTAGATGATAACCCCTAGAGGAAGATACTTGGAGAAGTATAAATAAGATACCAAGGGTCCCTTATGAATAGAATATTTTGAGAAAATTCAAGATATATTTTGGTGGAAGGTTCATTGTAGGTACTCATGGATGCATCAGAAGTTACGCAAGTCTGAGTTAGTAAGGAAGTTTGATGTTGAAAGTTTCAGAGCTTCAGAAAAATCCTAGTTTATGAAGTGTACACGGGATGATAGTGGAATATTTCACGTACATACACGTGTTTTAGTGGAGGAAGGCACGTGTATACGTAGGATGAAAGTAGAGGAGGTCGCATACAGAAGAAAAAGTCATGAAGACTTGAGTTGATGTTGGTGCTAGGTCCCTGAAGTCTGAAGCAAGGTTCCATATCTGCATTCTACAGGTTCAGATCTTCTGGTATGATTATGTGGTTGTATTTAATGATCACTTGTGCTTATGATATGGTGAATGCTTGAAGCATTCTTGGTATGGTTTTTGTGATGTTTGGATATGGTAGATGTTGGTCGGTTGGTTGAGGTGTTTTGTCCTGATATGGTTGAGGGACATATATGTTATGTGATGGTGTATGCATGAGGAACATGCATAGGTTATTGGATGGTATAGATTTGTTTATGGTACAGGTTGGGCAGTGATAGGATGGTTGCAATGACATGTCACAGGTGGATGTGACAGGGGCAGTAAGGGTTTGAAGGGCCAAGTTTCAGAAACCCTAGTTTTTGAAGGTGTACACAAGATGACAGTAAAGGATGTCATTTACATACCCGTGTTGCAGTATAGACAATTCACATACATACACATGTTGCAGTATAGACAGATCGCGTACATGTTGACAAATTGTTTTTGTCTACAAGTTGGGTATTGTACTTGAGGGTTGGATTCCTCACATCTTGGATGGTGCTAAGATACATAGGTTGGGTCTTGCATGAGATTTGGTGCTCTCTTGGCTTTGATGCTCCTTTTCAGCTGGTGCTGATAAACCCCAAGGATTGTAGTCTCTTATAACATATAATACAAAATCTTACATATATATCTGGTGTTCCTTGTGTTCTTTATTGAGATGATGCATAGTTCCTTATTGTTGATATATGTTGTTTACATGCAAGAAAACTAAGTGTGAATGTAAGTAATGAGTAATGATGTTGTGAATGGTGATTTCTAACTAAAATTTTCAATAAGTGTAAAAAGAGCCTCACATTGATTCAACCCCCCCCCCGCCTCAGTCTGGTCGGTGTGTCTAACAATTGGTATCATAGAAGGCCTTAATGATAATCCTTACAAGATTGAAGGATATCCATGGGCACACAAATACAAGAAGGTTATGTAGAATCATCTAACAATTATCTTATAGATGAAGAGCAACATTTGTTGAAGCTCAAAGATAAAATTTTATATGTTTTAGAAGATGATCAGTATACTTTTTATCTTGATTTTTATCTTAATGAATACATTAAGGAAGCCCTAGAAAAGTGTCAAAGGCATATTATGGCACTAAGGAAAATACTCATGAAACAAGAAGAAGAAATCAAGAAACTAAAGAATGATATAACTAGTCAAGTAGAAGAAAAGAAGAAGGTAGATGATGAGCTCAACAAAATCCTTGAAGATATTAAAATCAATGTAATTCTAAAGACCCAACTTGAAGAAGACAAAAGGATATAGGAACTGTTGAAGAATCAAGTAAATGAAAAAGAAGAATCATGCCATAAGTTGGAAGTAGAATTTGTTGATCTCAGAAGGAAAGAATAGAAGTAAAAAAGGTTCATGAACAATTCAATAATATTGGATGAAATCTTGGATTGTCAAAGATCACCAAATGAAAAATTTGGTCTTGGATACAACAAGAAAGAAACACACTATGAAGCTAGCATTCATAAGAAGCATGATGAAGGTCTTGTTGATGGGGCCTAAATCCTCTGACTCAACAGCAAGAACCAAACCCGCCACCGAGGCCCAATTAGACTCTGCAGCGTTTGGAGTGGAATGGTTCTCCAGATCTTACGATCTGGCCAAATTATCGATGAGCTTTTGCGTTTTAGGGTGAAGGCTCTTCCTTCACTTGGGATAGTTCTTCTCTTTATTCTCTCTTAGATGGGGGGATGGTACGAGATATGAAATCCAGTATAAACCAACTTGACAAAGACAAGACAAAAGTTTTAACTATTGGGAAGGGGTCGAGCTTGGGATAACACGCTGCTCGAGCATGCAGACAATGATCTTATGAAAGAGGGCCTAGTACTAATACTTTAACCGAACGAGCATCCAACTACTGTCTAAAAAAACTTAACAGAAAGAAAACGTATATGTAATCAAGATCATGGCAAGAAAAATAATTCATCTACCAAGAAGCTCATCACATAGTTGAGGTAAACTACTTAGCATAAAGAAAAAGAAACACATATGTAATCAAGATCACGGTAAGCAAAATAATTCATCTACCAGGAAATTCATCACATAGAAGCACAACGATTTACTTTCATCATTTAAACAAAAGAACATCAAAACATTGCACCAAATAACAATAGAATTCATTGCTCTTACTCATTCACTGCAACATTCATGGAACAGGAAAGGAAGTAATTCTTCTCCAACTCCAATCACATACATCTGATGAAAAATAGCTCGTCTTTGGTCCAGAAGGGCTTCTTAATTCATAGCAGTCTCAAAATAATTATCAACAACCAAAAGAAAAAGTGTTCTTACAACAACCATCGACCTCTGGCCATCGGTCAATGTCCCTATTTATAATATAAAATCTTAACAGTAATTAACGGTAAAATATAATTTGAGCTGATCAAAAATCACCACATGGCATTATCATCTAATAGTCCACCCGAGTTGTTTCTTGAAAAGGGCGGTCTCTTTCATAATCAGACCATCTAATAAAGAGTTTTTCACAAGTGTTGGCCCATAGAAATATGTGACGTTCCATTGGAGCCGCATATATTCCCCTAATGTTTGTTTCATGCACCTGATACATTGCGAGGCTGAAGTTCAATTTTTGAAGCATGGTTCTGGCTTTGATTGGATGTCCTACGAACTATTGTACTTGCCTTGGTTTTGCATCAGTGACCCTTGCACATTCTTTAGCCCATAACGCATCTTGTTCGGCGCATAGCTTGATTACTTCGTTTAGGTCATTCAACATATCGGGGAGCCCGAAATATTTCATCACTTCGGTGATTCAGTTTCAGTGTTTCTTTCGATTCTTCGATGGGGTCATAGGAAAAACTCTAGTTGGTAATCGGAAAGGCTCTTCCTACAGTTAAAACAGAAGTAGTTTAGCGATTAAGCAACCTATGATAAGACATAAACAAACAAAAATATGAACACATACCTACGTAGCTTGCTAGTCTAAGTCATTTTTAATACTTACGCGATCCCAAACGCTTACTTTGAGTGACCTGTGAAGTCGTCGGTCCTCTTTGGTTTAAATGAACACATCAGCATGCCATAGCGTGGCTAATCAAATACGATAGTCATGAATGCATAAATTATCATGGTAGTTACTTGACCTTTGGGGTCAAAAAAAGGGCGTCGAGGATGAGTTAAGCGCATGTGTGCTTCCAAGAGGTCGGGTATCATACAGAGAAAGTCATTAAATGCCTCCAAAAACCATACCACCAAGAATGCCAAGCATCATTCATCAATAATGGAGGTTTGGAAATTCAAAAGGATCGAAAGGTTTGTACTGCATGTTTTCCTGCAACCTCGATCGGCGGCGCTTTCATGTTCTGGATCGCATCCATCGATCAGTTGTGGCGTGCTGATTTTTCCAAACATTATGTCATGAGACGCAGATATTATGTTGGCATGCCTAGTGAAGCTCCTTGATTTCTCTATAAATTCCAAGAGCTTTGTGAGAAATTCTACGCATATGTCGAGCTCGTATTCCCTGGAATTCTGGTTTGGTAAGTTCATCTTGGTGACATCCTGTTCAGAAATTATTTATCATCCATGGACGCCTTGAGTTCCTTGCGCTTTTTGCAATTATGGGATCCCCCTCAAACACAGGACGAGGTCTGCGAGGCAGCCGAAGTGCCAGGTCTCATCCCTAGCGCGTCTGGGACTCTTTCTTGTTGGATTCTTGTGTACTCGAGACTCCAATGAGAGGTACAGGTATATGCCTAGAGGCAGTGTCAGCATCAATGAAGGAGCTAGGGATGGTCGCAGATACATCTGAAAGAGACATGTTGGATATTGTGCCTTCTTTGGGCCCGAAACCGCGAAGAAGAGGAAGACCTAGGAAGAAATCTTGGAAAGGAGAGGATGAATGCCCCAAGGATGAAATGAGTGCACGTCCAACCCTTGAGGAATATGAGATACTTACCAACCATTCGGAGTTGGTTGGGACCGCTGACAAAGGAGGAAGGAGAAGAGAGAGGAGGGCAGAAGTGTTGGGTACTTTCGTCAAAAATCTCGCTCAGCAATTAGAGCAGGCTCAACTTGCAATAGCCGAGCTCTACCAAGATAATAGAGAACTGTGACGTCAGTTGGTGGCAAAAAACTAGGGGATACCGTTGTCACAAGGTCACGCAAGAAGCACCATTTGGCTGCAGAGACGACTTCAGGAAGCACAATACATGATTGTGCAGTTGCGTGAGGCACGGCGAATGGCAGCCGCAGTGGAACATATGACATCACAAAGTGTGAAAGGCAATCTGATAGAGGACCAACGCACATGAGACAAATAGTTGGCGGATTCTCTCTCTGCGTTCTTGGAAGTGTTGCTTAACATCTCCTTGTCTTTCTTCTTTTGTAAAATTTTGTAATCTTACGGCTACCGGGTCGGCTAGCCAAGTCATCAGGGTTGTCTATTCGTATGTAAACCAGGCCTGGAAGAAGTTTTGATTGTGTATATAAAAAGAAAAGAAGGTGTTTGAATGTATCATGCTTCTTTTGAATGTGAATCACGCATGTATTCTTATTCAAGTCTTTTACGTAAATTATTAGATTTTTGGGGATCATTTTTATTTCGTCGTGATTCTGTTAATGCTTTTCTTTGTAAAATCTTTGGTATCAATTAATACTTCCGTGGAATTATCGACTTTGGTTATTGAAAAAATTAATCATGGAAATGCATTCGGCTAATGTATAAGAATCATGCTTGGATTCTCACTTACACCGAAAATACTTGAGAAAAGACTAGAGACCACAACTGTCGATACCGGGTGGCAGGAGTAATTATCATGTCAGGGAAACAATTAGTTATCCCTCGCCGATACCAAACTTGTTTCAGGAGTTTGGTGGTTGGCAGTGTCACTTTATCTATCCACAACACTTATAATCGCACTTTTCTGTCAAACCTGAAAAGGTTGTCTTTCGGCGAAATCCTTTCCGAGGTTGTTTGTACGAAATAAACACTACTATCGTCTGATGTCAACAAAGGTCGGTACTCGGCTACTTTGACTTCTCAAAACGATTTTCACCACCTTAAGCTTTCGTCGATGTTGAACTTCTCTAGGGAGTCGGGAAAATTTCAGGTCGTTGATTCCTCGAGTAGTCGTTGTGTCTCTTAAGATGGTTCTTTGTTGTATGTTCAAGAGAAACTTAAGACATGAAACATATAAGATAAGTGGATTATCAGTCTTATACCAAGGTGAGAACAATCAAAGGTGGAAAACAAGGTGGTACCCAAAAGGAAATGGTCACAAAACTTTTAGGGTGTGTTGAGCACTCAACAAATGGAAATTCATTGGGCAAACCCAGAATCTTTGTTCCATGCAGCAGATATCTCCGGTGCTCCTTCTAACCGTATTAACCTAAAGTTATACATATATATATATATATATTATTATTATTATTATTTTATTTTTATTTTTTTATTATTATTATTGGAAGTATTGTTTTAGGGATTGGTCGTTTACTGGGAGAGTATCAAGTTCCCCCCTCTGATTTTGCAACCGGTAAGTACCTACCCCAATCTTCTCGGCCACCTGGAAAGGTCCAAGCCATAGGTTCTAAAACTTGGAATGTTTTCTTTTGGGTTCATTTTCCCTGTCCCACTTCAAGAATAAATCTCCTACTTCAAAGTTCTTTTCCTTAGCTTTATGCTTATCGAACCATCTTTTCACTATCTGTTGATGAGCCAAAAAATTTGAATTAGCCTTTTCTCTCTCTTATTCCAACATAAGCAGGGTGTTGATTCTTTGTTGCATGGTCAAGGATGGTTCTTCGTTAGAATCTTGGGCCAATTGGAGAGATGGCAAATAAATCTCGTTTGGGAGGATGGCTTCTTGTCCGTAGACCAGAAAGTACGAGGAATTCCCTATAGCTTCTTTGGGTGTGACCCTATCAGCCCATAAGGAATTATGGAGTTGGTTATGCCAATTTCTATGGTTATCCACAACCATCTTCTTTAGTATCCTTACCAGATTCTTATTGGTTGATTCTACCACATTGTTTCCCTGCGGGTAATAATTTGCAAAGTACTTGATTATGATTCCTTTGTCCAGGATGAACTCTGCCAATAGGGTAGAGGAGAAGTAGGTTGCATTATCAAAGACCAGAACAGAAGGAACACCAAACCTTGTAAATAGTTGTTGTTCTATAAATTGGATGACAATTTTCTCATTTACATGGGTTAGAGGAATGGCTTCTGCCCACTTTGTGAAATAGTCGATGGCAATAAGAATATACTTGTGCAATTTCGAAGAGTTGGGCATAATTTATCCTATGATATCTAACCCCCACTGCTGAAAAGGTCTAGAGACGGTTATAGGATGAAGTGGGATTGCTTCCCTTCTCTGCTTGCTAGCACTTATTTGACAAGTCTTACAATTCCTAGCATAAGCATGACCATCTTTGAACAAAGTGGGCCAATAATAGCCAGCTCTCGGAACCTTGTGAGCAGTGGTGTTTCTTGCAAAATTTCCCCCAGTGGGGCCATCATGGAGTTCTTTCAACACTTTATCAACGTCTTTGCATTCAAGACACCTTAGTAATACACCATCGTAGTTGATCCGGAAGAGTACCGAATTTATGAGGCTATATTGTACAAATTTTAATCGGAGGGCTCTCCTTTCTCTGGGGTTGAGGTTTTCGGGACAAGTCCCATGATGTAATAGATGAGCCAAATCCTTGTACCAGGAGTCTAGTCCCGAGGAAATGTACGTTGTCTCACCACACCACAGTGTTATTTCATTATCCCACCTCGGATCTTGGTTTACTTGATCTTGAGCTTCGGCTATGAGGTTGCACAAACCTTGACCTTTTACCAACTTGGCAGGTTTTATATCTAGATCAAATTCCTGGACTACCACCATCCAGTTCCCTCTTCTTTCTCCTATTTCTTTTTGGGTAAAGAAGGATCAGACTGCGGGGTGTGGCACAATCACCTCGGTGTGATTCTTGAGGATGTACGGCCTAAAATGTTTTACTGCTTTATAGACCGTGTAGGCCTGCTTGTCTATGGCGGGGTAATTGAGCTCAACTCCTTGAAGGTTGGTTCTCATAAATGACATCGGGGCTTCGTTGTTGTCATCATCCTTCTGAGTCAAAACCGTAGCTAGCGATTGGTCAGAGGTGAAAGTATAAAGGTTAAAGTCTCTATTGAAATCGAGACTTCGCAATACCGGGGCCCGGGATATGGTAGCTTTGATATTGCTGAAAGCATATTTTTGTTCATCATCCCACCTAAACTCAAAATCTTTACAAATCATTTTTTGTAAGGGTTTGATGATTTTGACGAAGTCGGGGGTGAATTTTCTTACGAAATTAATTTGCCCAAAAAAAGACTGCATAGCTTTCTTGTTATGGGGTAGCGGGAGTTGAGCTATGGCTTTAATCCTTTCGGGGCCTATGAAAATTCCCGCTTGAGATATAATATGACCTAACAACTTACCTTCTTCAACACCGAAGATCATTTTCTTAGGATCAAGTGATATAACGTATTTTAGGCATCTTTCAAAAATCTGAGTTAAGTGTTGGATGTGTTCTTCTCTATTCTTCGAATACATCGTTACGTCATCTAAATATACTACCACACACTTACTTATAAATCCCTGAAACGCCACATCCATTACCCTTTGAAAGGTCGCTCATGCGTTAATCAAGTCGAAAGGCATGCATTTATAAGCAAAGGTTCCCCATTTGTTCTAGAAGGTAGTTTTGAATCGGTCTTCCTCTGAAACCAACACTTGGTTGTAACTTGAGAAACCGTCTAGAAGGGAGAAAATTCCTGAGCCTGACACGTTCTGTAGGAGTTGCTCCATCGGTGGGACGGGATAATTTTCCTATTCTGAAGCTCTGTTGAAATTCTGAAAGTCTACACATAATCGGATTTCTCCTGACTTTTTCCTTACTGGAACAAGGTCCGCTACCCAGGAGGAATGTCTAACTTGGAAAATTATATTCGCATCTAAAAGCTTCCTTAACTCTTGATACATGAGGGGTTCCAAGGATGGTTGGTATTTCTAGAGCTTCTATTGAAAAGGTTTGATTTCATGTTTCAATGGGATGGTGTGTTGAATGATACGGGTATCATACGTTTTCAAATATTTATAGGACCAAGCGAACACATCCTAGTATTGTCTGAATAATTTGAGGTACGCTTTCCTCTCCTCTCTAGATATCATTTTTCCAAGATTCACATACTTTGGGTTGTCTAGGGTTCCAAGATTTACAGTTTCACGGAGGGGACAAGAGCTACCAGTCTTTGCGTTTTTAGGTCCTTTGAATCGTTCCTTTAGATCAAACAAATTCTCTAGATTTGCTATCCCTTTTGGAATTGTGTGAGCCTTTGGTTTATCCGCATGTTGACCCTCCCGAGGACTGGTTTTCGTTAGTTGTTCTTGGAACTCTTCATCGTCTATAGTGAGGTCTATGAAGTTGTCTTGATTAGTCAATAATCTTATGATCTGTTCATCCCCCTCAAAGACCTTCCAATTAGAAATATTATTAGGTATCGATGGCTTATAGAGCAACTCTACAGTGAATCGGGAGGATTCGTAATCTTCTAAAGGCAAGAGTCTTGAATCAGTAGTGGCTAAAGAGTCAGCAAGGATATTCTTCGCTTTGGGGATCGTGGTGATATTGAAAGCTTCAAAGCGTTCTATCAGCCTCTGCACCTCCTGCTGGTAGTTCTTAAGATGAGGGGAGTTGTAGTGTATAGTGTTTCTCACTTGTCTAATGATGATTTTCGAGTCTCCGAACACCTTTAATTCCTTGACACTAAGATCTATGTCTTTCTTTAACCCTTGTACCAGGGCTTCATACTCAGCAGTGTTGTTGGTACACTCGAATTCTAGTCTACAAGACAAGAAATGGCGTTTACCTTTTTGATCGATAAGGATGCACCCTGCTCCCGAACCCTCTTGTGACTTGGATCCATCAAAATAAAGGGTCCAAATTTGCGAGTGACAATTTCTATCCCAATCAGTGTTCAACTCTTAAATATTTTCTTCCGGAAGACCTAACACTAGGTTTTGACAAAAGAGAGAATCTTCCATTGGCATCGGGAATTCTTCTTGAATGGTCATTTCGGAGTTTTGAGTAAGTGAAACATCGGACAGGAGAGGAGAAAAATTTCCAAAGTGAGAATCACAAGAATGGTTCCCTAGTATGGGAAAATTAGTAGAGGCTGGTTCATTCGGGGTTTCCAGGTCAGTGACCGTATGTTTCAGGTATCTTTCCCTGTCGATTCTGATCATGTTTTTGTATCCCTTCAGAGGTAGCCAAAGGTGTGCCCAGTCTATGCTAAAGTATCCGTTTAGTTTTTTGGACCAATCTCGGCTCAATAATAGCCCATATACCTCAGGGATATCCACCACAATGATATCAATCACCTGCACAAAATTAGGATGAGTGGCTATCCTGATCATCACCTCTTTGAGTTCCCCCATGACCTTGACCTGGGTCCTGTCTAGTTGTATGACATGCTTATCACTTTTTAGAGGGACAGCACCTAATTTGTTACAAATGGCCAAGGGCATGATATTAGAAGACGCCCTGGAGTCTACCAGACAATTGTGGAGATTCTTGTTGAAGACTTCAAACGTTAAAAGGAAAGATGGTACAAAAGGCATCTCCTTCTTGCCTTATGAGTAGGTTTTTATCGTTGGTTTGCTTGCCAAATCTGTAGGGGGCGGATTCTTCTCCTGACCATCACCGGTGGTCGATCTTTTTACCGAACTTAGAGCTTGCAACAGAAGGTATTTCTGTTGCGGGATTCTACATATGTCCATAATCGATACGTTAGCTTTCAGCTTCTTCAAATCTTCTACTACATTGTAATATAATTTAGGAGAATCATGAGTATGGATACTTATAGGTTTGTTACCGGGAGAAAAAGGTATTCTCGAGCGATCGGGAGTTAATTTACTTTGTGAGGCACGGGTGGCATCATTATCTTTTGGGCTGGGTTGACCCTTACTATGTGTCTGTATCATCAATATCTCTACAGGTGTTCCCTGAGATTTAAACAGATCAACCGAAGACATGATCACGTCGGGATCCCATATCAGCATGGTTGTGTCTTGTGGTGGGTCAGCCTCTTCCTGATCGGCAATATTAAAGGTTGAACTGTTGGATGGTTCGGTCAAAGAAACTTCATCTAGAAAATGTTTGGTCATTAAATTCATGGCGTGGACCCATTGAGGCCATTCCCTTTCTGAGTGGTTCTCTTGGTGGTAAGTACAGAAAGAATCAGGTGCGACATTCCCTAGATCAATGTTTAGGTTGGCTTGGGGAGGTTCAATTGCTTTGAATGGCTCGTTTCTTTTAAAGAAAGGCTTATAGGGTCTTTGGCTTTGGTTTCCCTCACCCGCATTTCTTTTCATATCTATAATCTCATTTGATAGTTTCTTGACCATGCGTTGCAGGTATTCTATATCCCCATTACCTTTATCACCAGTTGTTTCAATCAACTTCCTCGACGGTCTAGTCAAGAGGAGTCCTCTCCTAGGAGGGGGGTGGCTTTCTTTTCTCGCTAGAAAGGCATGGCCTTCTTTACATCCTTTCATCTGGAACTCTATCATCTTGGCCTCTTCGAAATTCTTCGCGATGGTTTTCTTAGCAACTATCTTAACGAACATTGAAATAGGGGCCGGAAGCACGTTGGCATACACCTCAATTTACAACTCTTGAGTAGGTTTCGTCGCAGGCTGAAATTTGTTTAGGATAGTCATGAATCTTTGACCCTTTCTTTTGGGGTCATGGTGGCTGTGAATAATTTGGCCATAAGGGCTCCTATGGTAGTTTCTTCGGTGAATTTGTCTAGGAAATCCTTTTGGAACTTAGTCCAGCTGGTTATGGATCCTACTGGAAAATTAAAATACCATGTGGAAGTCAAGTTCTCAAACGTGTAGGGGAAAAGTCTGCATACTACATCTTCATGTTGAACATTCATAATCCTAATCGAGAGTATGAATTTCTTGATATGATCTTCAAGAAATCCTGAGGTTTCAGGATCATACTTGGGGAGCAACTTTTCTGGGTGCCGAGGGAGATTGTTGACTCGTCCCACGACAGCCACAACGTCCCCGGTCAACCAAGGTTGGTTGTCTTGATTTGGAACTTCTCTCTCCTCCTCACGACCGTTGTTCCCTTCCATACCTTTGGAGTCGGAGTGAGGCTCTTCCTCTTCTGAAAGGTCGTTAGGTTCGGAGATGTCATCGGCTGGCATCTCGGGTATGAGGTCAAGAGGTTCTTGGATTTCGGTGATCGCGAAATCTATTAAGTCTTCGACGAAATGTACAAAAACTTCATCGAGAGTGTTGACTACTAGTCTACTTTGTTGTTTTCTTCGAGGGAGGATGGGGGTGAAGGGAAATGTGTTGATTTGTCAGGCGTAGGCTTTGGTAATCCTTCTAAACTGATTCACTTCCTCATGAGGGAGGGCATAAGGTATTTCAGGGTGAAGATATCCTTCCTCAGAGTAGGGTGATTTATCCGCTTCGGGAGTACTTGGTAAAGGTGGGTTGTCTATTGGATGACTAGCCATGCATGTGGGTCATTACAAATCTATAAGTTGTTCGAAATGTCAGGAAACTTGCATATCCAACCATTCATTCTCAGGCCCTCCTTCTAGCGCCAATTCTGTTGATGGGGCCTAAATCCCCTAACTCAACAGCAGGAACCAAACCCGCCACCGAGGCCCAATTAGACTCTGCAGCATTTGGAGTGGAATGGTTCTCTGGATCTTATGATCTGGCCAAATTATCGATGAGCTTTTGTGTTTTCAGGTGAAGGCTCTTCCTTCACTTGGGATAGTTCTTCTTTGTATTCTCTCTTAGATGGGGGACTGGTACGAGATATGCAAGCTAGTATAAACCAACTTGACAAAGACAGGACAAAAGTTTTAACTATTGGGAAGGGGTCGAGCTTGGGATAACCCGTTGCTCGAGCATGCAGACAGTGATCTTATGCCAGAGGACCTAGTACTAATACTCTAACCGAATGAGCATCCAACTACTGTCTGAGAAAATTACTTAACAGAAAGAAAATGTATATGTAATCAAGATCATGGAAAGAAAAATAATTCATCTACCAAGAAGCTCATCACATAGCTGAGGTAAACTACTTATCGTAAAGAAAAAGAAACACATATGTAATCAAGATCACAGTAAGCAAAATAATTCATCTACCAGAACATTCATCACATAGAAGCACAACGATTTACTTTCATCATTTAAAGAAAATAACATCAAAACATTGCACCAGATAACTTGACAATAGAATTAATTGCTCTTACTCATTCACTGCAACATTCATGGAACAGGAAAGGAAGTAATTCTTCTCCAACTCCAATCACATACATCTGATGAAAAATAGCTCGTCTTTGGTCCAGAAGGGCTTCTTAATTCATAGCAGTCTCAAAATAATTATCAACAACCAAAAGAAAAAGAGTTCTTACAACAACCATCGACCTCTGGCCATCGTTCGATGTCCCTATTTATAATATAAAGTCTTAACAGTAATTAACGGTAAAATATAATTTGAGCTAATCAAAAATTGCCACGTGGCATTATCATCTAACAGTCCACCCGAGTTGTTTCTTAAAAAGGGTGGGCTCTTTCATAATCAGACCATCTGATAAAGAGTTCTTCACAGGTGTTGTCCCATGGAAATCTGTGATATTCCATTGGAGCCGCATATATTCCCCTGATGTTTGTTGCATGCGCCCCATACTTTGCGAGGCTGAAGTTTAATTTCTGAAGCATGGTTCTAGCTTTGATTGGATGTCCTACGAACTATTATACTTGCCCTGGCTTTGCATCAGTGACCCTTGAGCATTCTTCAGCCCACAACGCATCTTGTTTGGTGCATATCTTGATTACTTTGTTTAGGTCGATCAACATATCGGGGATGTCGATATCAGGGAGCCCGATATATTTCATCGCTTTGGGGATTCAGTTTCGGTGTTTATTTCGGTTCTTCGGCGGGGTCACAGGATAGACTCTAGTCGGTAATCATGAAGGTTCTTCCTGTAGTTAAAACAGAAGTAGTTTAGTGATTAAGCAACCTATGATAAGACATAAACAAACAAAAAGATGAACATGTACCTATGTAACTTGCTAGTCTCAGTCGTTTTTAATACTTACGAGATCCCAAATGTTTCCTTTGAGTGACCTGTGAATTCGTCGCTCCTCTTTGGTTTAAATGAACACATCAGCATGCCATGGTGTGGCTAATCAAATATGATAGTCATGAATGCATAAATTATCATGGTAGTTACTTGACCTTTGGGGTCGAAAAAAGGGCGTCGAGGACAAGTTAAGCGTGTGTGTGCTTCCAAGAGGTCGAATATCATAAGAGAAAGTCATTAAATGCCTCCAGAAACCATACCACCAAGAATGCCAAGCATCATTCATCAATAACGGAGGTTTAGAAATTTGAAAGGATCGAAAGGATCGTACTGCACGTTTTCCAGCAACCCCAATCGACGACGCTTTCATGTTCTAGATCGCATCCATCGGTCAGCTATGGCATGTCAATTTTTCCAAACATCATGTCGCGAGGTGCGGTTATTATGTTGGCATGCCTAGTGTCGCTCCTTGATTTCTCTATAAATTCCAGGAGATTTGTGAGAAATTCCACGCATATGTCGAGCTTGTATTCCCTGGAATTCTGGTTTGGTAAGTTTGTCTTGGCGACGTCCTGTTCAGAAATTCCTTATCATCCGTGGATGCCTTGAATTCCTTATGCTTTTTGCAATTATGGGATCCCTCTCAAACATGGGACGAGGTATGCGAGGTAGTCAGAGTGCCAGGTCTCAACCCTAGCGCGCCTGGGACTCTTTCTTATTGGCTTCTTGTGTACTCGAGACTCCAATGAGAGGTACAGGTATCTACCCGAAGGCAATTTCAGTGTCCATGGAGGAGCTAGGAATGGTCGCAGATACATCCAAAAGAGCCATGTTGGAGACTATGCCTTCTTCGAGCCTGAAACCATGGAGAAGAGGAAGACCTAGGAAGAAAGCTCAGGAAGAAGAGGAGGAATTCCCTAAGGCTGAACTGAGGGCACGTCCAACCCTTGAGAAGTTTGTGATACTTACCAACTATTCGGAGTTGGTCAAGACCGCTAACAAAGGAGGAAGGAGAAGGGAGAGGAGGGCAGAAGTGTCGGGTACTTTCGTCGAAATTTCTGCTCAGCAATTAGAGCAAGCTCGGCCTACAATAGCCGAGATCTACCAAGAGAATAGAGAACTGCGACATCAATTGGCAGAAAAAAACCAGGGGATATCGTTGTCGCAAGGTCACGCAGGAAGCACCGTTTGGCTATAGAGACAACTTCGAAAAGTGCAAGACATGATTGTGCAGTTGCATGAGGCACAACGGATGGCAGCGATAGCAAAACATAAGACATCACAAAGTGCGAAAGGCAATCTGAGAGAGGACCAGCACACAGGGGACAAATAGTTGGTGGATTCTCGCTCCGCATTCTTGGAAGTGTTGTTTAGCATCTCCTTGTCTTTCTTCTTTTGTAAAATTTTGTAATCTTACGGCTACCGGGCCAGCTAGCAGAGTCGTCAGGGTTGTCTATTCGTATGTAAACCAGGCCTAGCGGAAGTTTTGATTGTGTATATAAAAATAAAAGAAGGTGTTTAAATGTATTATGCTTCTTTCGGATGTGAATCAAACGTGTATTCTTATTCAAGTCTTTTACGTAAATTATTAGATTTTTGGGGATCATTGTTATTTCGTCGTGAGTCTGTTAATGCTTTTCTTTGTAAAATCTTTGATATCAATTAATACTTCCATGGAATTATCAACTTTGGTTATTGAAAAATTTAATCATGGAAATACATTTGGCTAATGGATAAGAATCGTGCTTGGATTCTCACTTGCACCGAAAATACTTAAGAAAAGACTAGAGGCCACAGCTGCCGATACCGGGTGGCAGAAGTAATTTTCATGTCAGGTAAACAATTAGTTCGCCCTCGCCAATACCGAACTTGTTTTGGGAGTTCGGCGGTCGGCAGTGTCACTTTATCTATGCATAGTGCTTATAATCACACTTTTCTGTCGAACCTGAAAAGGTCGACTTTCGGCGAAATCCTTTCCAAGGTTGTTCGTAAGAAAGAAACACTACTATCGTCCGACACCGACGAAGGTTGGTACTCGGCTACTTTGACTTCTCAAAATGATTTTCGCCACCTTAAGCTTTCACTGATGCTGAACTTCTCTAGGGAGTCGAGAAAATTCTGGGTCATTGATTCCTCGAGTAGTCATTGTGTCTCTTAAGATGGTTCTTTGTTGTATTTTCAAGAGAAACTTAAGACATGAAACATATAAGATAAGTGGATTATCAGTCTTAGACCAAGGTGAGAACAATCAAAGGTGGAAAACAAGGTGGTACCCAAAAGGAAATGGTCACAAAACTTTTAGGGTGTGTTGAGCACTCAACAGTTCCTTCATTTTCAATGGGTGAAAGCAAAGTTGCACATCAAGTTGTTACACCTCAAAATTACTCACTTCGATAGTGTCGCAAGTGTCGTCATTACAAGTGTTGTAAGTGTCGCATCTTGTCCGCAAGTGTCACATCTTGACTATAAGTGTTGCAAGTGTCAAAAATAATATGCTAGCATCTTGCATATGTCGTGCCTCTAATGACATCATAAAGACACTTAAGACACCTCAAAGGGTGGTTTGGAAGAAGAGGAGTCACTTGACAGGAGGTACAAGCCTTTTACCATTGAAAAAACCACAAAAAAATGGATTTTCGAGAGGAGTGCTCCCCTACCCACTGTCAAGGAGTGTTGGCGCTCCCTGAGCCTCTTTGGGGAAGTGCTTGAGCTCCCTGTGAACTCTTATGGGGGAGTGCTACCCTCTTTTTAGCAAATTCTAGGTTTGTTGAGGCAAATAAGGGAAGAATCCCTCAATTCCTAAAGGTAGTTGGATTCGAATAGATGGTCAAGGCATGATCCTAGGGGAGATCCTCAATTGAAGGAGAGGAATCTTCAACTTATCCCAAATATATCTCAAGTGATTGGACCTCTCCAAGGTTATATAAGGAGGCCTTCTCATGGTGAAAGACATAATGGAGATTGAGAATTACATCAAACTTATAATCTCATGAGTAAGATGTCATCATTGAAATTAGTGGATATTAATTGAGCAAAGGGGTTCGACAAGAAGAACTGGAAGAGGTTGTTGCACCTTCATTCAAAGGTGTTAGCCACGTAGGACAAGACTGGTCGAATGACACATTAGAAGCCACATAAGGTAGGACAGGTAATCATGACACATCGTGTTGAAAAAGAGGCCGCACAAATTTAGATGAGACAAGTGGTGAGTAGCCAACAGAAAATAGGTGGTCAAGGTTCCATTAGCAAGGAACTCATGATTCCACATCCGTGATCCAGAATTTCTGAAACAACATGCTATAGGAAACTAAAGATTTCTAGATTCTGAATATCTGGGAATTGGAAAAAAGTGCACTACTGAATCTTCTAGATTTCGGATTCCAAATATCTGGGATCTAAAACTTTGAAAAAGGTGCTCATTACATAAAAGAATGGATCTGGATTCCACGTCGAACATGACACGAAGGGTGTCATGTAAAGGACAAGTTTGACATGACATGTAATATGACACATGGAGCTTGCTAACAGAAAGGCCAGATGGTTGGTGAAGATGACATGTCATATGCTAAATCAGATGTTTTGGGGATTCCACATCAAACACGACCAGTAAGATAATGCATGTCATGCCATGCCAGGTTCCATGTCAAGTCTTACATCATGATGACAACTGATAGACTCTAGTTAGGTATTCAAAAGGTATTACATCTAGAATTTGAGTTTTTTGAGATATTTTCTTCATTGAAACCTCCCGATTTCCAGATATCTGGGATCCGAGAAAATTGTGATGATGAAATACAGGAAATACCTGGATCTTGATACGACAGGAATAACTACAACCATCGATTCAAAAAATAGGTTTAATTTTGTTTGTTTGTTTAATAAAAAGAAAAGTAGTTCTTGTCCTGGGCTCGAGAGCACCCGGACCTGCAGGTTGCATAGGAAACACCCAAGTGCAGCAGCGGAAGGATCTCTTCTCTGGTTATGAGTCAAGTGAGCAGGCAAGGTTTTGCTACCGGCAGCCGAGAGCTATCCACGAAGCAAATTGACGGTCATCGGGTTTTCGGGGTTGTCAAGTTGCCCGGGATTTACCAAGAGGGGGCCCCAATGAGTTCTAAGTAGACTTTGTTCGTCCAATCAAATTGGGACAGGTGTCAGCCTATCGGCATATCCGGGATCGGGGTTTCGGAGAACAGGGAGCGAGAGTTTTGTGCATTGCAGAATTGCGATACGCGATTTCCCAATGAAGACGAAGGTGGTCCCCAGAATATTCGACGAGGAGGACAGGTGGCATCCCACATCGGCTATCGGGATATCGGAGATCCCGGAAGCAAGGAGTTCATGCATCTCGAACTCGCGAACCACGTAGCCCCGACGGGATAAGGTTGTGGTCACGAGAGTAGGTCATATGAGCGGGAGCTGAGCCGGAAGGACCAGCGCGTGAAGGAGCGCATCAAGGATCGAAGAATCGGGAGTTTTGGGTACATGTGCACCTCGGCACTGCAAAACCTGAAACCCCGATGAGAGTTGTTGTTGTGGTCACATAGGGCCATAGTATAGCCAGGAGGGCTAACCCATACATGGGCGCATCGGTAATTCGGGGATCGAAAATTCTAAGGGTTAGAAATTCCCGACAGCAGGAAGGTTGAAACCCCGACGGGATACACAAGGCTGCGGTGTTGTGGATGCATGGTCATATGGACCTGAGCCTAGCCAGGAGGAGCTAAGGGAAAAAGAGCGCTCGTCGGAGAATCGGTGATCGGGAGTTCAAAGGGTCAAGAACTCTTGACAACGGGGAACGCGAAACCCCGAAACCTGATACAAAGTCGGGGAAAAGTCACGGTGAAGTACAGGAGTCTGTGAGGAGAGAAGAAGAGACATGTGGACTGGGTCGGATTTTCATCAGGGATTCCACTTGGGGATCTAAAGAGCCGCTTCAGCTCAGCAGAAAAGGAGAAAGAGGGTGGGTGAAGCCTCGCGTCACCCATTTATTGCAGAGTATGGAGGTCCCGACTGAAATTTACCCAGGAGGGTCCCTTGTACCGGTTCTCTTCAGGAAAGCCACGCCGAGTCTCCAACTCACCAGAGGAACCTGCACACGCCAGTTCAACATTCAAAGGGATCAGCTACCCCCTGGCGCGAGCCATGCTGAATTAAGGAGGCGTATGATAGGGGAGCAGAGGACAGATTTGATTGAGGCAGACTGACAGGCCATCCTGATAGAGAAGCTCCTCAACGTCAAGCATTGAATTCATGATATGATCGCGCCTTCAGCGCCTGAGTCATCTCCAAGTATATGTAGGCGTTTTCTCCATTTTGAAAAGGATCGATGGTTGAGCAGAGCTCCCGGTTGTAAAACTTTAATAAAGCATTGTTTTCTGGTTATTTCTAGACTTCTGAGATTTCTTGCCTTATGAATCTCAGTTTCTTTACATCTTTGTTATACTGTGTTAGAGCAGCTCGGAATTGGAGGATCCAGTCGAGTTGTAGCTGTTATAGGATGATGTTGTAATGGATCATTGTAATGGTTACGGAGTCTCTAATCGATTCATGTGTTTTCCTTAACGTTGAATGACTTGGAATTGGAGGATCCAGTCAAGTCTTCTCTTCAGTTTCTTGAAGCTCTGAACCAGGAGGATCCTGCATTCAGAGTTTTTCCCCTACAAACCATTGTAAGCCTATTGCCCAGAGTTGTTTGTTCACCTTTCTTACTAAGTCTTCCACCTACTCATCTTTTAGTCGACCCACTAGCTGAAGTTAGGATTCCAGACCTCCTTTGTTCTTTACGTACCAGATCCAGTTCCCAAGTTAGAGTGATATCTCCTCGAGTCTCTACCCATTTGATTGCCCATTTATCAAATCATGACAGTAAACTGATGGGCGTTGGGATCTGCTCCTGCAAGCAATCCAGGAGTGACTTCCAGGGCTAACATTTCTGGCGCCGTTGTCGGGGATGAAGTTGAAGATTTTCCCTGGGCAGAACGACAACGATCAACTGATTCTGAAGGTGCATCAGAAATCAAAATTAATCAGATTGCTACTGTACACCTGGCGACTCCACTGTGGCGAATCCATTGTTTCCACTTTACTGTTTCAATTGTGACCACTGTTGGCACACCTAAAAGCTGACCCAGAGGAGCTTTCTCGAGAAGGTTTCAGCGGCTGCTTTCTCAGCCTGCGAAGTTTCTTGGCGTAACGATAATGTTAAGATCTGGCCTCTGATGGTGAACAAGGACCAGACACATTCGAAGCTACACATTTTTCACCTGGCGACTCCATGATTCAAGGATCAATTGGCGACTTCACTGGTTCGATATGGAGAAAATCCTTGCTCGCAGGTTTGTTCCTTTTAATTTTTCTGTTATTCCTGGTTTTCCTAATGTTGTCCCCTCTATGGATGAATGCGGTGATTATTTGCCCATATTTGGAAAGTGTGAAGAGGACAACCCTGCTCAGCACCTCAGTGAGTTTCATGAACTCATGCGTCAGTGGGAGATACATCATGAGGATGTATTACTAAAGATGTTCATGTTCTCATTAGCAGGGGATGCGAGTAAATGGTATCATTCTTTACCCCCTGCTAGAATTTCTTCACTCAATGAATTCCATGTAGCCTTCACTACCTATTGTCAGGAGCTTTATCCCTTTGAGTTGATTTTTCATAGCTGTTGTGAGGGATACTACAACAAATGTATACAAGATAGAGTTGTCTCTTATGTAGGCTATGAGGATGATCTTGATGACCTGGATCAGGAATCAGTCCTTTCTCCTCCCCATTCTTCTACTTCGGGCGAAGTTATGGAGCTGATAAAATTTATCACTTCTAGACTTGACAGGTGGGAAGCTGAGCGATGTGCAGAGGGTTTTCCATCCTTTGAAGAAGATGAGTTTGGTATCTCTACAATGAATGATTATAAAGATCCCAGGGAGGAAGAAGACGCTTTGGGCGGAGTTATGGAACTGATAAAATCTATCACTACCAGATTTGACAGGTGGGAAGTTGAACAATACGCTGAAGATTTCCCATCCTTTGAAGCAGCTCTACTGAGGGTGATTATGAAAAAAGATTTCCCACGGGTCCTCTTTATGGTCATTATGAATCTAACCCATGGGAGAACCAAGAAGAAGAAATCCTCTCAGATATGATTATGTCTGATGAAGGTTGTAAGGATAGAAGACTGGGGGATGAAGATGCTCTGAGTGAACTGATAGAGCAGGAAAAATCTCTCACTGCCCAACATGGAAGGTCGGGATCTGAGGACAATGGGGAGGATTTTCCAGTCTCCAAGGCAGATGTTCTAGATGGCTCTTTCGAGGAGATTATTGAAGATTTCGTAGGCGCATTAACATCTGCCCCCGATGAGCCTGTTGTCTCATATTTAAACGAAGGAGTCATTGTGGAAGAGGATTTCTCTTTCTTCCTTCATGATATTTCCCATGATGTATTTACATTTGGGTTTGAAGAGAAGGATCGGGAGGCCGTTCCCATTTCACAGGATGGGGAAGTGCATGGAAAAGAGGAGGAGGAACCAGAGGAATGGCTGAGTGTGCATTTCTTTTTCTATCCAGAGCCAGTCAGTGAGCAGCCGCCACCTGAGATCAGTGAGCCTACGACAGTTGTCCACTCACCTATGCTTGTCATAGAATTTCAGTCGCGTGTGAACAATTGTGGAGTAGAAGAGGTTGTCTGTCGCCAATTCTCTGAAATTCGCCACTCATTTGATGACCCTGTCAGCAAATACATGGAGTGGAATTTCCCCTATGCCTTGGAGCCGCCCTATTTCATCTCAAATCCAACCTATGAGGAGAAATTGGAGAGTGTATATGTTCTGCTATCACGGTTACACTATCTGTTGGTGATTATCGACAGAAGGAAGGAGATTCTATCCAGGAAGCTGCTTGAATGGCTATGGTGGAAATCTTCTTTCACCTAGACCCATCTAAAGTGTTTTATTAGTTTAGGATTGTATATAAATAAGCTCCTTTGAGCATGTCTTTTTAGTTTGTTACTTTTATTTTTCGACCTATATTTTCAGCAGCGGGATGTTTGAGCATGACTCCATAGCCCAACAGCAAGGCACTGAAGCTGCGAAATGAGTTCTTAGAGCATCACAGGGACAACTCTATCCCCCATGGAGCCTAATGTTAGCGATAATTCTTGTCTTAGGATCGAGAGCACCTGGACCTGCAAGTTGCACAGGAAACACCCAAGCGCAGCAGCGGAAGGATCTCTTCTCCGGTTATGAGTCAAGTGAGCGGGCAAGGTTTTGTTTCCGGCAGCCGAGAGCTATCCACGAAGCAAATCGACGGTCATCGGGTTTTCGGGGCTGTCGAGTTGCCCGGGATTTAGCAAGAGGGGGCCCCAATGAGTTCTAAGAAGACTTGGTTCATCCAATCAAATTGGGACAGGTGTCAGCCTATCGGCATATCGGGGATCGGGGTTTCGGAGAACAGGGAGGGAGAGTTTTGTGCATTGCAGAATAACGATACACGATTTTTCGATAAAGATGAAGGTGGTCCCCATAAGAGTCGGCGAGGAGGACAGGTGGCATCCCACATCGGCTATCGGGATATCGAAGATCCCGGAAGCAAGGAGTTCGTGCATCTCGAACTCACGAACCTCGTAGCCCCGACGGGATAAGGTTGTGGTCACGGGAGTAGGTCATATGAGCGAGAGCTGAGCTGGAAGGACCAGCGCGTGAAGGAGCGCATGGGGGATCAAAGGATCGGGAGTTCCGGGTACATGTGCACCTCGGCACCGCAAAACCCGAAACCCCGATGAGAGTTGTTGTTGTGGTCACATAGGGCCATAGTATAGCCAGGAGGGCTAACCCATACACGGGCGCATCGGTAATTCGGGGATCGAAAATTCTAAGGGTTAGAAATTCCCGACGGCAGGAAGGCCGAAACCCCGACGAGAGACACAAGGTTGCAGTCTTGTGGACGCATGGTCGTATGGACCTGAGCCTAGCCAGGAGGAGCTAAGGGAAAAAGAGCGCTCGTTGGAGAATTGGTGATCGGGAGTTCAAAGGGTCAAGAACTCTTGACAAAGGGGAACGCGAAACCCCGAAAACCGATACAGAGTCGGGGAAAAGTCATGGTGAAGTACAGGAGACTGTGAGGAAAGAAGAGGAGACCTGTGGACTGGGTCGGGTTTTCATCAGGGATTCCACTCAGGGATCTAAAGAGTCGCTTTGGCTTAGCAGAAAAGGAGAAAGAGGGTGGGTGAAGCCTCGCGTCACCCATTTATTGCAGAGTATGGAGGTCCCGGCTGAAATTTACCCAGGAGGGTCCCTTGTACCAGTTCTCTTCAGGAAAGCCACGCTGAGTCTCCAACTCACCAGAGGAACCTGCACATGCCAATTCAACATTCAAAGGGCTCAGCTACCCCCTGGCGCGAGCCATGCTGAATTAAGGAGGCGTATGATAGGGGAGCAGAGGACAGATTTGATTGAGGCAAACTGACATGCCATCCTGATAGAGAAGCTCCTCAACGTCAAGCATTGAATTAATGATATGATCGTGCCTTCAGCGCCTGATTCAGCTCCAAGTATATGTAGGCGTTTTCTCCATTTTGAAAAGGATCGATGGTTGAGCAGAGCTCCCAGTTGTAAAACTTTAATAAAGCACTGTTTTTTGGTTATTTCTAGACTTCTGAGATTTCTTGCCTTATGAATGCCAGTTTCTTTACATCTTTGTTATATTGTGTTAGAGAAGCTCGGAATTAGAGGATCCAGTCGAGCTGTAGTTGTTATAGAATGATGTTTTAATGGATCACTGTAATGGTTACGGAGTCTCTAATCGGTTCCTGTGTTTTCCTTAACGCTGAATGACTTGGAATTGGAGGATCCAGTCAAGTCTTCTCTTTAGTTTCTTGAAGCTCTGAACCAGGAGGATCCTGCATTCAGAGTTTTTCCCCTACAAACCGTTGTAAGCCTGTTGCCCAGAGATGTTTGTTCACCTTTCTTACTAAGTCTTCCACCTGCTCATCTTTTAGTCGACCCACTGGCTGAAGTTAGGATTCCAGACCTCCTTTGTTCTTTACGTACCAGATCCAGTTCCCGAGTTAGAGTGATATCTCCTCAAGTCTCTACCCATTTGATCGCCCATTTATCAAATCGTGACAGTAAACTGATGGGTGTTGGGCTTTGCTCCTGCAAGCAATCCAGGAGTGACTTCCAGCGCTAACAAAAGGATTGTAAGTATCTTTACTTGTTCTCATTAATAATCAATGTGTGGCCTATTTCTTTCAAACTTGTACTTGTTCCATATGATTTTGTCTGTAGTAGATGGATCTATGTTTGAGCTAATCTCAGTAGAGTAGGAAGTCTTTTGTACCTTTGTTTGTTTTGCAGGACCTATCAGAGAGCTCAAGATCAAAGCTTAGGCAGGACTTTGCAAGGACAAACGTCGCTAATAAGGTACATATATTTTTCCTTCTCTTTCATTCATTAGCTTGATAGAATCTAAAAGGAAGTCAGTGTCCATGTTAAGCACTTTCTGTCTTGGCCTTAGAAGTCTAGATACCAAGGGGGAATCCACTTGTCCGCAGGGGGATTCACCTTCAACACAAGCACCTGCACAGAGCAAGAAAATATTCAGAAGATTAGAGCAAGGAAGACACCAAGAAGAAGGTCCTACACCTCAAAGCAAGTTCGAAAGAGAGAGATCTTCAAGGTGGACACCAAAGCAAAGGTATGGAAATGTTTTCAATGGTCATTGTTTGAGTGTAATTAATATGGTCACAAAGCTTTGGATTGCAAACATTATGTAAGGAAAGATGTTGGAATATTCAATAACATGTTAAGATGTTGGAGATGTAATCTTGTGGGATGCGTTACTGCACATTGTCACGCCATGAGAGGCTACAACTACACTGGGTTTGGCCACAAATCCCAGGATTGTTGGAATTCAAGAAGACAGTCCATGAAAAATGCTTCACATGATATGGAAAGAAGAGCATGAAAGAAGGACAATGTTGAAAGGATAAAAGTTGAAAGAACAAGTACTTAGAGTACAAGACACTCTCAGAAGTGAATAAAGAAGACTAAACAACCAGACATGAATGAAGGGATAAAGAATCAGGAAAGCTTTACTTTTTCTGAGGCATATGTGGGCTCATGTGGGAGAAGTTGCATACATACGCGAGGTGACCTATAGAAAGGTCGCGTACCTATGCGAGCTATCTAAGGAACAGGGCACATACCTATGGTAAAGGCCTCAAAAGGAGGGTGTGTATAGATGAGTTGTAGCATGGTTTGATGGTATAACTTTGTTTATGCAGGGTCTAAGATGGTTTGTTTCAGGTTTTATTGAATATAGGTTTGCTTGTATGTGTGTTTGATCAATGCATGATGATGATATATGGTTGAGTTTTGAATCTTATACTTGAGGCCTATTTTGGATGCATGGTACAAACCTTAGTGAGTGGATTGATGCAAGTTCTGATAAGATACATTGTTGGTTATGTTGAGTACTTTCTCAGTGATGATATAGAACCTTGTTTATGAGACATATCATGATGATGTGATGCTAGCTAGAGGTATATCATTGAGTTATTGAGGTGCATCCTTGGTACATGTTTAGAGGTACTATTGGTTTCTTAGTACTTGCTGTAGTGAATGGTTTTTTAGGCAGGTTTGTTATAGTACATAGATGGTACATATGTGAGCTCCATTGATATATCTTATGATGTATTGTTAGAGGATCTCTTGGTGCATGTATTTGGCATATGATTGAGCTACATATTGGGACATGTAGTTGATGAGTTGATGAAGTGGTGATGTTGTGCATCATTGATGAGTCATAGCTTGATCTATAGTTGATGTATGATTGGAAAATGGTTTATGGTTGATATGGCATATATGTATGTGAACACATCTTGATTGTGGTACATATTATTGAGGTTTGTTGCATGGTTGATGCACTTGTCGTGGTATAGGTGGTAATACATGTTTGGTGCATGGTTGATGCAATATGGTACATGATTGTGGGTGATAGTACTTGGTTAAAGTACATGATTGGTATTACTTGTTTAGCATATCCTTTGGTACATGATTTATAGGATGATATGGTTGAGACACTTATTATGGTGCTTGGTTGATACATTGTATGTGGTACAAGTTGATTGATGCTTGATGGTTGAGATACATTTCTTGGCATACGACTTGTGGCACTTGGTTTATGGTAGAGGCATATCATGAGTGATATGACTCTTTTTTGATGTACATGGATGTTGTGCATGGTTGGCACACAGTATTAGACAGGATGTACATGGTTGATGCTCTGTTCATGTTTCACTATTCATTGTTGACATATATTTTGCTTCATGATTGATGCATGAGATAGTATGTATGATTGGCATACACTTGATGTATGGTATGGCATGATTTTAGATGGTTGATGTATGGACAAGTCCAAGGATTGTCATAGGAAGAGAAGATCATTCTTGAGAATCTGATTTATGTTCTAGTTGAGCAGTAATATTTGTAGTATAAGAAGATTGCAGTGGTAGCATATTGTTCATCTTGCAGAGAAGATAGGGGGAGACATACCCACAGGGGGAGTTATTATTCTTCCCATGATTGGTTGCAGAGGCATGATTCCAGGAGGAGAGATGATTGGAAACTATTGCATCGGCATAGCATCAGAGTGATATCCCTTGTCAAAAGGGGGAGATATTATTCAAAGGAAGCTCAAAGGAATCCAGATAAGCTGAGAAGCCCCAAAGAGAGTTTAGTCATGGGGAGCATCCCCAAAGAGATATATTATTTTCCATTGATTTCAAAGGGGGAGAGATGATCATTGAGGGATAGATGATCAGTGAGGGGGAGAGATGAACATTGCTGAGGAGTGATGATCAGAGAGGGAGCATGAGCATTTCCATGTCTAAGTGTTTTCATCATCATTGCCATCAATGATTGGTGTTGACATCAATGTTGGTGTTTCCATCAATGCCCAAGGGGGGATATTATTGGACTATTTTTTCATTGATGTCAAAGGATTGATGTCAGGTGGTGTCATAATGATGTGTTGTCATTGATGTGTAGATGGATTGATATTGATGTGTTTTCATTGATGTATGATGGGTTGATGTTATAGATGGATTGATGTCTTGTCATGGTTGATAAGAAGTACCAAATGGATGAAATCCAAAGTGGTCCCCTTATGGTGAAATCCCTCACGGGAAGATGCTTTGTGAATTCCAAATGGTTAAGTGGTTGAGCACTCCTAGTAGTGTGGTTAGGGAAACCAAGTTTGGTTGTGGAATAATGTAATGAAGATCAGTGAATTTGTCAGTGAGACTATTCTAGATGGATATTACATGTCGTGTTGTTTTCAGTGATATGTGGTATGTCACAAAGTTCCTCACGGTTTGGGAGATATGGCCTTGAGAAATTGGAGAACCCTCATGAGTTGTCTAGAATCCCCTAGAAGGTCCAAGAATTCAAATTATTCTAGAATCTCCTAGAAGAATTTGATCAGTCAAAGTGGTTAGTCATGGGTTAAGTGGTTGCAACAAGAAAAAAATTAAAAATAAATTAGTTGCAAGTAGAAGTGGAGAGTTTACTATTTGTGGTAAAGTGGTTGTAAGTGGAAAAAGTGGTTAGAAGTGGGTTAGCTCTAAAAGAAGGAAGTTGGTTAGATGATAACCCCTAGACGAAGCTACTTGGAGAAGTATAAATAATAGAGAAAGGGTCTCTTATTAATAGAATCTTTTGAGCACGTTGAAGATCTATTTTGGTGGAAGGTTCATTGCAGGTACTCATGGATGCATAAGAATTTATTCAAGGCTGAGGTAGAAAGGAAGTTTGACAGCGAAAGTTTCGGAGCTTCAGAAAAACCCTAGTTTCTGAAGTGTACGTGGAATTATAGTGGAAGAGGCCATGTATGTATGTGTGTAGTAGTGGAGGAAGGCACGTGTATACGTAGGATGACAGTAAAGGAGGTCGCATACAGAAGAAAAAGTCATGAAGACTTGAGTTGATGTTGGTGCCAAGTCCTTGAAGTCTGAAGCAAGCTTCCAGATCTGCATTCTACGGGTTCATATCTTATGGTATGGTTACATGGTTTTATTTAATTATCACTTATTCTTATGATATGGTGAATGCTTGAAGCATTCCTGGTATGGTTGTTATGATGTTTACATATGGCATATGTTGATTGGTTGGTTGAGTTGTCATGTTCTAATATGGCCGAGGGACATCTATGTTGTGTGATTGTGTATGCATGAGGAACATTCATAGGTTATTGGATGATATATATTTGCTTGTGGTATAGGTTGATCAGTGACAGAATGGTTGTAGTGATAGGTCACATGTGGATGTGACATAAGAAACAAGGGTCTGAAGGGCCAAGTTTCAGAAACCTTATTTTTTGAAGGTGTGCATAGGCTGACAATGGAGGAGTTTGTGTACATATGTGTGTTGCAGTATAGACAGGTTGCATACATACGCGTGTTGTAGTATAGATAGGTCGTGTACATATTGACAAAAAAAATTTATCTACAAGTTGGGTCTTGTACTTGAGGGTTAGATACTCACATCTCGGTTGGTGCTGAGATACATAGGTTGGGTCTTGCATGAGAGTTGGTTCTCTCTTGGAGTTGGTGCTCCTTTTCAATTGAAGTTGATAAACCCCATGGATTGTAGTCTCTTATAACACATAATACAAAATATTACACATATATCTGATGTTCCTTGTGTTCTTTATTGAGATGATACACAGTTCCTTATTGTTGATATATGTTGTTTACATGCAAGCAAACTAAGTACAAATGTAAGTAATGAGTAATGATGTTGTGAATGGTGATTGCTAACTAAAGTTTTGAAGAAGTGTAAAAAGAGCCTCACACTGATTCACCCGCCCCCCTCTCAGTGTGGTCGGTGTGTCCAACAGGTTGGACAGGTTGGACAGGTTGTTGAGACAGTGATTGGTTGGAGAGGTTGTTGTGACAGTGATCAGTTGGACAGGTTGTTATGATAGTGACAAGCTAGATATAGTGACAAGTTGACAGGTTACAGGTTGATGTGAGAGTGACAGTGGAAGTGACAGTGACAATGGTAGTGACAGTGGCAGTGACAGTGACAGTGGTAGTGACAGTGGCAGTGACAGTGACAGTGACAGTGGAAGCGATTTTGGTAGTGATAGTTGGTCTACATTTATACTTCATGAAAGCAGGATGGGGTAAGGAAAGGAGGTTGTATCCTCCTTCTAGTTGGTGCCGGAGAATCAAGGAGTTGGAGCTTCCTTCAGGTTGGAGCCTGAGAACTAGGTGGTTGTATCCACCTTCCAATTGGAGCCGGAGAACCCAAGGGGTTGTAGCCTCCTTCTGGTTGGAGTTAGAGAATTAGGGAGTTGGAGCTTCCTTTAGGTTTGAGACTGAGAAACTAGGGGGTTGGAGCCTCCTTTTGGTTGGAACGAGAGAATTTGAAGTTGGTGCTTCCTTGAATGTAATTCTTGACATATAAGAAAAACATTATGTGGTTTTCTCCTGCATTGGGTTTCCACATAAATATTAGTGTATTGTGTATTGTGTGGATGTGTTTATTATTGTTTATTATGCACTAATGGATGTTAATGTTTTTGATACAATAGTATATTTATGATGAACTGATGAACATGTTTGAATAAGTTAAAGGAATATAAACTATGGTTAAAAAGTGGTATAATTTATCTTTATTGATTCAACACCCCCCCCCCCCTCTCAGTAATCCAACAATTGGTGTCAGAGAGGGTTCCTTCAGGAAACAATTTAACCACTGGAAGGTATATCATGGAGAGAAATAGTATGTATTAAAAAGGAATACCACAGTTTTGATGCACAAAACTATGCATTTTGGAGTAGAAGGATGAAAACACATGTACAATCACAGGGATTTGATGTTTGGAAATCAGTAGTAGACGAATATAAATATCCTTCTACTCTTCCAACAGATAACGATGGAAGGAAACTCAATCAAAATAATTTAAGAGCCAAAAATGTTATCCTGAATGGTCTGGTTGATTCAGTATATGTCAAAGTTCTGCATTGCAATTCCACAAAGGATATTTGGGACAAAGTTCAGAATGTTTATGAAGTAGATGCCAAAGTCAAGGTAGCAAAGCTTCAAACTCACGAAGATCAATTTGAACAACTGAAGATGTAGGAAGGTAAAAATATTGCACCTTACGTTTTACAAGTTGATGAAATAGTGAATGCAATTAAAAGATTGGGAGAAGAAGTTGATGAATCTATAATTGTTCAAAAATTACTAAGATCTCTTCCAATGAGATTTGATCATAATATTTAAGCACTAGAAGAAAGAGAAGATCTGAGTATGATAAGCATGGTTGAGCTACATGGAATATTCACCACTTATGAAATGAGAACAAAACATGACAACCCAGTTACAAAGGAAGCAGCATCCAAAGCATCCAAGAAGATAAAGAAAATGAGAAAGCAAAATCCAAAGTCATAATGTAGTTGCAACAATGATTCAGAAGAAGATGAAGAAATGACAAACTTTGTAAGAAAGTTACAAAAAGGAATAGGTAAATACAAAGGTAATCTTCCATTGATTAATTGTGGTAAAATTGGTCATTTTGCAAAAAAGTGTCCTTATGCCATGAAATTAGATAGTGATGAAGAGGAATATCCCAAGAAAGAAAAGAAATATAAAAAGGGAAACTGGAAAGACAAAAAGAAGGCCTTCAAGAAAAATCTCTACTCAAGAGAAGATAATTTCTCATATGAGTAAGATGATGAAACCAACAGTGGTTCAGAAAAGGTATTATTTATGGCTAGGGAAAATCAAACAAGAAACTCTGATGGTTCTGAAGAAGAAGAAGTCGATCTCAAAGAAGAATTAATTAGTTCCTTAGAAGAACTAAGGAAAAAAAGAACGAAAAACAAGTCACTCAAGAAATAACTAAAAGTAAAAGGAACTTAGAATCTCAACTCAGAGGAAGTCAAACAAATAGTTACAAAGTTGAAAGTCCAGGTAGAAGAGGACAAAAGGATTGAAGAAATATTCAAAAGTCAACTAGAAAAGAAGGAGAAGATGATTGAAAGGTTGGAAGCAGAAGTAGTCACTCTAAGAAAATATCTTCAGAAGAAGGACATGCAGCAAGATAGCACCAAGACATTGGATCATCAACAATCAAAGGCCATACTATGACAGGTCCATAATATGATACAACCAAATATAGACTAAGAAAGGTTCAAGCTCCATGACGAGAGAAATAGAACAAAAGAGCTATGCAGAAGTTCTTAAAGGAAGGAATCATGGTCAACAAGAATTAGAAAGGAATGAATACAAAAGACCTTCTGCATTCATGCAAAAAAGAAACTTCAATCATGATCAACCAAGAGATGAACCCAGAAGGAATACACCACAAAGAAAATCATTCACTCCCGAGTATGTAAATTTATGTTATGGTCATTGTTTTTATTGTACTAACTTTGGACATAAGGTTGTAGATTGCAGGGCTTATGAAAGAAATATTCAAGAAATAAATTATTATGTGGCCCCACAAAATATTGAATGCTACAAATGCCACAACTATGGACACATAGCTCAAAATTTCAAAAGTGTGATAAAGCCTCCCATGAAAGAAAATATTGATGACAGAAACAAGAAGAAGGATTGGAGAAGAAGTGAAAAACAAGAGGAAAAAATAAATGAAGAATAGGTCCAAGGAATTGTACTTTCAGGATTTGTAGCAACACAAGATCATGATGAATTTACAGGGAAAGAGGAAAGTTTCAGAATTCAAGTAGAGGACGAAAAAGACTTCAAAACTCAAAATGATGACAGAATTAAGAAATAGGATGAAAAGGAAGATGTAACCACAAACAAAGAGGAATATTACACCGCATCAGAACTGGTATTGTTCTGAGCCATTTGGCTTAGAGACTCCCAGGTAATATGAATATTAGACAGTGGGAGCCTATGGTGTAGTAGAGTCGTGGACAATATGGACATAGATAGATTAGTAGATTTGGACAGATATATGATAGTGGAAGATAGCATGAGTTCAAGAAAGATTGGATTCACGAGAGTATATGAATGCTTTTTATATATGTCAGTTGATTGCTCAAGGAATTTCCAGTGGACAATAACTCCAAAAGGAAGCAGGTACAGGAAGATCTATATTTATCTACACAACAACGTGTTGATAATTCATTAGAGAAAGAGACTCATAAAGGAATATTAGTAGCGTACATTCAGGAAGACACACCCACATGGGAAGCTATTATTTTAACTAGGATTGGTTAGACAAGGTATATTGTCATATCGATAGGGGAAGTTAATCCTTTGTCAAAGGGAGAGAGATAGAGTAATCAGAGGCTTGAAGACAGTGGGAGCATCCCAAAGGATAATGCAGATAGGGGGAGAATCCCCAAGGAGAGTTTAGTCAGGGGGAGCAATCCCAAAGGGAGATAACCTTTTCCATTGATGTCAAAGGGGGAGAGATTGAAACATTGATGAGGAGTGATGATCACAGAGGGAGCATGAGCATGATTTTTTTCATGTCTAAGTGTTGCCATCAATGCCAAAGGAGGATATTGTTGGATAGTTGGTTTGGACAGTTGGTTGTCATTGATGATAACCCTTAGAGTGATATTAGAGATTAATGTCAATCCTTAGAGATTGATTTCAACCCTTGGAGAGGTCCAATGGACAGTTTATTGACATTTGTATGATCAAGATTGATGATGATTTAGTTGGGTACATTTGATGAAGTCTACATGTATCCCTAGAGGTGTGGTTATGGGACCCGAAGTTTATTAAGGAATATGGATAAAATAGTATAGTGTAATTGTAGGTAATACTATTATAGATGGTTAGTACATGTCATTATGTTTCCAATGATATGTGGTACGCCACATGGTTCCTCACGGTTTGGGAGATATGGCCTTGTAAATTTGGAAGCCCCGAAGAGTGGACAAGAAACCCGTAGTTGGTTACAAGTCTTAGACAAAGGGTAAATTGGTTGCAACAAGAAATCCCTAAAGTAAGGAGAGAGGATACTATAAAAAAGTATATAAAAACCTCAAGGAGGCTCTCATAAGTACACACATACACTTACAATTGAATATCTATCTAGTGTTTGTTATGGCTTAGTATTGAGATCTTTTGGCAAGTTTGTGACGACATTTGTTCTGAGGTTACAGAGGAAGGTCGAAGGTGAAAGTCTCAAGGTTAGATAAAGCTTGAGTAACCCTATTTTTTGAGGTATCTGTGAGTTGTAGGTCATCACGGCGCGAATGTACACGCGCTGCAGTAGAGGAAAGAACGTATATCTATGAGATGTAGAAGAGAAAGTCGCGGATATGTGAAAATCTTGTGAAAGGTTGAAAGGAGGATGCTAGTTCCTGGTTGTTGAGGTCCATGAAGAAGCTACAGGTCAGTTTACAGTATAACAGGTCAACTATAGGATCAAAGGTAAGTTTTAAGGGTTATGGTGGTATGGTACATGCATGGTGATGATATTATGTGATATATCTTGTTTATGCATGGTACATCTTGGTGATCATATGATATATTGTTAGTGGTACATTCTTGGATGGTTGGTATCTGGTTTGGCACATACTTGAGGTACATGGTTGGCATGGTGTATGGTTGATGATATGGTATATGGTTGAGATAAATTGTTGGTACATGGTATGGTATAGGTGTTGATGTACATGGTTGATACATGGTATGGTATAGGATTGGTACTTGGTATGGTGTTGATGTACATGGTTGATGGTTGAGGCATATGGTACATGTTATGGTGCATGGTTGATGCACGGTTTGGAACAGGTGTTGGTGCATGGTTGATGCACAGTTTGGTACATGTGTTGGTGCATGTTTGATGCATTTTTTGTGGTACAAGTTGCAGTACATGGTTGATTCTTGGTATGGTATAGGTTGATGGTTTGGTACATGGTTGAGACACATATCTTGTGATGGAATTTTGTTGATCTTGGTACATGCTTGATAGAGGCATGTGTTGGTGATGTTGAGCATATGTTTTAGACATGATATTGGTGATATTGGCATGAGTTTCATGCAGACGAGAATGGATCTGGTTTTGTGGATGAGACAATGATTGGTTGGACATGTTGTTGAGACAGTGATTGGTTTGACAAGTTGTTGTGGCAGTGATTAGTTGGACTTGTTGTTGTGACATTGACAGGTTATAGATTAATGTGACAGTGGCAATGACAGTGGCAGTGACAGTGACAATGGAAGTGACAGCGGAAGTGGTAGTGAGAGTGGTAGTTATTTTGGTAGTGACATTTGGTCTACACTTATACTTCAGGGCGACGGAATGAGGCAAGTAAAGGGGATTATATCCTCCTTCCGATTGGTGCCCAAGAATCAGGTAGTTGGAGCTTCCTTCGGGTTGGATCCTAAGAACTAGGTGGTTGTAGCCACCTTCTGGTTGAAGCTGGAGAACCCAAGGGGTTGTATCCTCCTTCTGGTTGGAGCCAGAGAATGCTATGGGGTTTTTGTTTGCAACTATTATATTCATAGGTGTGAACAATTCTTATTCGATCCAACTTGTAGTAGATGTTGAAAGGATAGTTTTCTATAGAGAAAAGGCAGTCGAGATGTACTCGGCCCTAGTTTTGACAGACAATTTGGATTCAGTACCTACAATATGTTCCTTTGTTCTATAAACGTGCAAAAACAACAACCGCAAAGTCTTTAATCAACCCAAGTTTTTCATGTATCCCATCACCTTTTCTATTTTAAAACTTGGGCAACAGGGACAATGCTGCCATGCAACACTTGTTATTATGTTACATTATACATCTCCCTTATATTGTGTTGTAAAAGGTGTTCTATCGATAGAAAAAATAATAATATATTTCAATAATAATCAATGTAGATTTATCTTAATCTCGAATCTGTCAAGCTCATAAAGAGATTTAATCTCTTGATATAAAACTTTTTCACGATTTTTTGCGTTATCAAAAATATTTTCATCTTAAAAAGTTAAATCTCTTAATATTTTACAAATCCTAAATTAAATCCCCAAAACCTAATCATTGGAATGTTAATCTTCATAGCCTTTCTTTGGCGGGCAACTTGAAACCTCGACCGGTCGTAGGAGAAATTGTTCACAGACAATAAATCTCACCATACAAAATTAAGAAAACAAAATTATCAAAAAAAAGGAGACTATATATGGATAAAGTTGATTACCAACCCATTTGTTATCATAGAACCAGACCTCGACACTGTCACAAACCAAACACAACAACCACATTAACGTCAAAGCCTAGAGGATCCCAAGCCCATTTTAAGTGTTCTATATATTTTTAAAAAATCGACACTATATGACTTAAAGGTCGTCGAGCTAAGGCCACCAAGCCTAAACTCCAATTTTCACTGAATTGTAACTAAGGAGGAAGCCTTATGCCTTTTTTCAAAAGTCAGTGCTATGAATTGTCATCTCAAATATTTACTTGGGTTTTCCAACAAATTGAAGAATGGTACAATTGTACACATCATGGCAATGTTGGTTGTATAATAAATTCCAGTGTAAACTAGAAGGGATGGGATATAGGAATAAAGAAAAAATCTACATTATACTGCATTGGTTAGAGTGACATTGGCAAATAAAAAAACCTCTCAATATATATTATTTTTTTTTTATAGAAACTGAAAATTTTATATATATGAAAGGCACGGTCGAGGTTGCATATTGCAAAAGAGGGTGTTGGTGGAAGAGATACCAGCCGCAAAATTTCCACAAAAAGTCTTACAAAACTGAGTCTAGATTTAGTTCTACTTCACTTGAAAACAAAACTTTTCATTTATATCCTAAAGCTATCTTGCGAGAGATTTAATTATGCCATTTTTACAAAACTAAGGAGTGTCTTACTGATCTTCTTTATACTTGGTCTTCCTCTGGAGGGGGATCTAGTGCTACATTCAGATAAAGGAGCATGGGGTCTACTCTACTTCATGTTTCCTCATTATGGCTTTGTGTCGGTGAGTTTGATGGCCTGGCTTCCAGCTTTGCTTCCATGTTCTCCCCTTGGCGTCTGAGAAATTCAACTTCATCCTGTAACTGATTTATTAATGTGTGGTGTTGCGATAGAGTGTCTAGTGTGAAGGTGAGAGTGGAGATGTGGGAGTCAAGATGGAGTGCTAGCTGTTGGGTGGCGGAGAAATTATCGTCCACCATCTCTTCCTCCGGTCTTTCACGAGCTGAACATTGAGCCATTTTTGCAATTAGACTACTTGTGATTGCTAGGAAATTACCTCCAATCCAATCGTTGATGTAGCCTCTGATGTTGCCTATGTCGTTGATGCTACCTCTGTCAATGCTTCCTCTGGTACTACCTCTGTCGATGTTGCCTCTAGTGTTGCCTCTATCGATGGTGTGCTTGTTGATGTTGCCTATGTCAAAGTTGCCTCTTGTGTTGCCTCTGTCTATGTTGCCTCCTTTTTTGTTGGTGCTCACGACTTTACCTTGGGTTATCCCTCTGATTCTAGAGAAATTGCATATTCCTATACTTCTTAAGCACTGTAATTCCCCTTTCCATATGAAATTTCAATCTGCAGAGTTTCGGTGTGGCTAGTTGTGGCGATGGGTCGAGAGCTTTCCTTCTAATTTACCTTCGCTGGATAAAATCTCGATGCATGAATGTCTTTCTATCTCATGATTTGAATGTCTTTCAAGTGTTAGGGAGGCATATACTGCTTGCAGTCCCTTGCGTTGAATCATGACTGAGTTCCCTTCAATTACCCTCACCTCAGATAAAATTATGGCAGAGGTGATGTTGCGGGCTACTATGCGAGCGTGGAGGGTCAAGTACGACAAGTTCCCACGGAGGAGGAACACAAAGTGTTCCAAAATATCCATATTGTCATCTTTTTTAGTGTAGGTTCCCATGGGCCAGATGATATGGGTGTACAAATCCTCCCCATGCATGACACTCAGCTTACTATTTGCCTTAGCGAGTTGTTGCACCTCAGGGAGACTGACGCCAGGTGGAGCGACGACGAAAGGGGGCTGGTTCATTAGGGGGGGGCTGAGAAAAGGTGACTACCCAACATTTCCATATGACCTGGAGCCTTTCCAATTTCTAAATTCACATATCCATCCACTTCTATGTTGTTAGCATGTAGGACATGGTAGAAGGAGGCTTGAAAAGAGGACAAGATTGTTCTGATCCTCTCAATGATTCTTTTCATCTTTGATTTCTTTGGGCCTATCCCTTTGATGAAGTGTCGAATTATGTTTTTTGAGTCCCCTATTACGATAATGTTGTTGAGTTTTTGTTCCTGATCTAGGAGCACTCCTTGGTACATCCATAATCCTCTGCCATGTTGGTGGTGGTTACAACCAGATTCCAGGAGTAGTTTAGCATTATTTTTCGTCTAGGGTTGTACAAAACCCCTCTCGCACCTCCCTCCCATGGGTTTCCTTTTGATGCACCATCGAAACAGAGAACATGATTGTCTTGATAACTTAGCCATTTATTGAAGTCTTGGTGAGAATAATGAAGTTGCCAACATGATTTTTGTAGCAAAATTGAGGGATGAATGGTGGGTAGGTTTATTTTCACCAGCCACTTTTTTTCTTCTTCTGTCAAAGGGTGACCTTCTTGATCTTTGATATTTCAAAAGGAGAGGAACTCACCCAGTTGACCGATCACATGGGTTGCGACTAT
>JZKD02S1625799.1:332172-345460 GCA_000966675.3 Picea glauca
TAGCTTCTCCTTGAAAATTATTTTATTTCTTGCTAGCCAGATTTGTTAGCACACATATTTTATTTAGGCCTTCTAGGCACGGCTAAAGATTGTTTTTTGTTGAGGGAGCCTTCGTATGATTTACTCCATTTTTCGATCAAACTTCTACAACTTGTCAACCAATAAATTTGAGGAGTTAGCTCTGAATAGACAATGTGCATCACTTGTTTGGCGAAATTGCAATTGAGGAAAAGATGTTCAATGCTTTTGAATTCTTGATTGAAAAGAGCACATCTGAAGGGTCCCATATATCCTCTTTTGAGCAGATTTTCCCTTATTAGGAGCTTGTTGTGAGCTAATTTCCAACCAAAAGTACTGATCTTGGGTAGACCATCTGAATTCCAAACTTCTTTCTAGATTGTTTATTTTTCTGGGACATCGTTGTCATGGAGGAACTTTTTATATCTCATCCTTATAGAGTATCATGCTTCTCCCTAGTCCCTACTATCATTCTGATTGAGATGAACTAGGGCAGATCCATTTACGATCATGAGGAATTGATGAGACTCATTGAGTAGGAAAGGAGGAACCTCTCCCAAGTTCCAGTTTTTCCATGTGCCATTTCCATTCCACTCAGAGATATCATAGATAGTGTTTTTCCCTTTGAAGATAGCCAAATTTTGAGGGGGTCTAGAGAGGAGATACAGGACAATTTTCCACTCTCTAAGTATTGGTATTCCCAAATTTTTATTTCTTTACCATTCCTTGGGCTCCATCTGAGGTTATTTTGAATGAGCGACATAGAGTTGTAGATGAGCGTTTAGATAGGGGAACCTAAGTGATCGAATGCAGTTGTTTCCAGGCACCTCTTTCAATTTTTTGACAAATATTTGTAGCAGATTGCCTTTTTCCACCATTCTTTACCTCCAGTGATTAAGCACCATATTAGTTTTTCCCACAAGGATATGTTGATATTTTTCGGATCCCGGATCCCTAGGCCTCCGTTTTCTTTTGGGGAGCAAATAGTAGATCGGTTGACCATATGGAGTTTTTTTTCCGTTATCTTTTCCCCCTTGCTAAAGAAATTTTCTGATTAGTTTGGTCATTTCCTTTTTAATTCCCACCGGAGCATGGAGGGATGAGAATTTAAATATTGGAAACAAAGATATGACTGACTTTATTAGGACCACCCTTCCAGCTGGATTCAACCAGGTTGCTCCCCAAACTTTGAATTGATCCTTGAGATTTTGGAGAATCACTTGCCAAGCCTCCCTGGGCAGGGCCTTTATAATGATAGGAGTTCCAAGATACTTGAAGTACTTCCAATCTATAGAAAAGGAGAACTATAGAATATTTTCAATTCTAACCGTTATACTTGCTTTCATGTTCCAAGCATAAATTTGAATTTTTTGCTTGTTTATGACACCCCCCGAAGCTACTTCATACTGGTCAAGGACTAGTTTGAATATGCTAGCCATAGTTTGAGAGGCTCCTCCTAGCATAAGACTGACATCAACAAACTGAGATTTGTTTATTCTTCTTACTCCCCTTGCTATTTTCAGACCCAGGATGTTTCCAGTAGCTCTTTCATGCTCCAGTCTTTTGTTTAGCATTTTTGCCATAATAACATACAACATTGGAGAAAGTGGACATCCTTGTTGTAGTCCTCTTATGGCTTGGAAGAATGGTGTCGGGCGCCCATTTATCAGGGGGGTTATCTAGGGGGTCTAAATGTATGCCCCAATCCATGAGATGAAGGAGTGATTGAAACCAAACTCTTTAAGACTTCATAGAGAAACTCATGCTTTACCCAATCAAAGGAATTGGCCATATCAATTTTAATTATCATCCCTTTTTCTTTGTTAGTGACACTGGTGTGGATTGCTTCCTACACTAGGATTATATTATCCCAAATTTGTATTTTTTCCATGAAGCTCCCCTGATTGGGAAGTATGAGACATAGAAGCATACGTTTTAACCTGTTTTCTATGATTTTTTCTAAGATTTTGTAGGAGACGTTATAAAGAGAGATTGGGCGAAAGCGATTAAAGGAACTGGCATTTTTTTCCTTAGGAATCAGGGCTAAAAAGGAGGTGTTGGTTGCGCCTCCTATCTCGCAGGTTGTTTGTACATATTTCATCATACGGATTAGGTCTTTTTTTATTATTTCCCAACACTTCCTGTAAAAGTGTAATGTGAAACCATCAAGCCCGGGGGATTTGTCAGGATCAAACTGATATCGTACTGCTTTGAATTCCTCCCTTGTGACCACCTTGTTTAACTCTTTATTATCTTCTTCCTTTATCATTTGCCGGATGTGTTCTATGAATTGTAAAATCTTATCTTTGTTGTAATCACCTTCATGTGTGTAAATTTTTCCAAAGTGGGAGGACGTTGCTTTTTTAATCTCCTCGAAGGAGTTGATTCTCGTTCCTGAGGCTGTTTTTATTTCCTCCACTGTGTTTCTGTGTTGTCTAGCTTTGACTTGCTTATGAAAGAATGAGGTATTTTTGTCCCCTGCCTGAAGCCACAGGGGTCGATATTTGAGTCTCCATTCCTTTTCTTTGTTGTGGAGCGCTCTCATATAATTTTGAAAATTTTCTTTCTCCTGTACTAAATGTCTTTTGTGAATGATATTTGAATCCATTTCTTCTTGAGTATCTTCTAGCTTCTTTTGGAACCTTTCAATTTCTTCTTTTGTATTGTGGGAAGAGGCTTTAACCCACTCCTTGATTGCTTGCTTGGCCTCTTTGAGTTTTTGTTCCCATATATAGACTGGGATTCCATCCATCCAGTTTGACCAAACAGAGGTGATTAGGGGGAGGAAATTTGAAGAATCCATCCAAATGGGATTGAATTTGAAGGGAATGGGTCCCAAGTTTTTTGCTTTGTCAAAGGAAACAGTTATTGGGCGATGATCTAAGATTCCCCAAGGAATAATTTGGGAGGAAATGTTGAGAGGGAGAAGGAGGAGAGAGTTATGGATGAGAAAGCAGTCTAATCTGGCTGCAAGGTGTCCCACCCCTATATTTTATTGTTCCAAGTGTATTTCCCTTTAGAAGGTTGAACATCAAACAGATCCAGCTCCGAGATCAGATCTTCTAAATGTTCCTTGAACGGGTCCCTTACTATAGAGCCTCCTTTTTTTTTTCCCTTGGTGCAAAGTTGTGTTGAAGTCTCCTACTATAATGCAATTATTGTGTATTCTAATCTCTTTGATTTTCATTAAGGATTCCCAACATTCTATTTTTTCCCAATATTTATTAGGCATATAAAAATTCCAGATATGATAAATGATACTTGATTGTATATGCTTGAGATGCACCAACATCCAGTGTGAAGATTCTAACTTTTGTTCTTTCTAAAGATTTTAGTATTCCAGACTGTGCAGATCCCTCCTGACACTCCTCTAGAATTTAGAGTTATTCCACTACTTGCTTTCCAGATTTGTTTCATTTCTCACAAGGCTTCAGAACCCTGCATTTTGGTCTCCTGAATTAGGAGGATATGGGGTCTCTCTATTTTGATTAAATTTCCCATTGCTTCTTTTTTTTCTCTTTGTCCCAATCCTCTGCAATTCCAGGAGACTACTTCATTATTTACTGGCATGTTTTGTTTCCCCCCCCCCTTTCATGGGCTGAGACTGTGCTTTTGTTTTTGGAGCTTTTCCACTCTTCCCTTCTTTTTTGAGGACTTCTTCCAGCGTTGGTTGGGTTCCTAGTTCTTTGTCTTGGTTTGTAGCTTTCCCCCTTCTGTTTATGTTGGTTTTACTTCCTACTTTCGAGGATCTGGAACTCTTTAGTAGTTCCATATCCAATTCCTCCCCCGAGTCCACCTAACTTCCATCCTCCATCCCATGGGAGGGATCCAAGAGCTGAGGGGCATCGAGCTCAGTTTGAGGTGATGGAGGGTCTGGATCTGGGATTTGTTGACTCTAAATTTATTTTATGTTTTCTTTCAAGTTGACCATTTTTTCTTCTAGGTTCTCAAGAGGATCATATCTATTTTTGTTGCTTTCTACTTCATTATTGTTTTACATTGGTGATTTCCCCTTGATTGGCGAGGAGGGGCTAGTGTTGGTTTTCCTTTCCCGCTATTGAGCTCCTGATTTATTTGTCACTTTCTTTCTTTTGGTTGGCTGCCATTTCTCTGGCGCTTTGTTTTCAGGGTTCTCTAGTCTTTCCTTGGGACAATTTTTGGTGAAATGTCCATACTCATGGTAGGCTTTGCATTTAAATGGGAGTTGATCGTAGTCTATTGTTTGAATATATGACCACCTCTAGGGTTAGATGGATTTCCTCTGGAAGTCCTTTTTTCCATATGTAATTCTACACAGAGATGAGCTCAAGATTGCATTCTATCGCGTGGTTCGGCTTGATCGATGAACCTTCCCAATGTATTTCCAATGTTTTTAATGGTTTCATCATTCCAACAATGGAGATGCCGGAAGGGTAGCCTGACCCGGACTAGGAAAGAAAAGGAGATATGATTTTTTGGGATGAAGTCTGGAGTCCATTAATTTAGGTACATTCCTCTGGTTCCCATGAAGTATGGGCCATTTCTAAAAATCAAATCTCTATCATCTTTATTTTCAAAGAGGAAGACATAGAATCCCTTACCATAGAAAGTTGTTGACAACTGCCCTTTTATCATTTTTTTCCAGTTTTTCTCCAGGCATTGCGCCATTTCTCTTGGGGAAGGCCAGAGTCCCATGAACTGTCTAATCAAGCCATTTTCATCCAATCTCAGGGAGAACGACCGAGAGAAGGGGGAATGAACAGATACCTTCAGGATCTCATCAAGCTTCTTAACAAAACGTGACAGGGGGTTTCCTTTTGCTAATTTTGTGTACGATGAAAGAAGTGCCTGGAACACAAAAAGGTCTAGAGGCAGAGGTGGTTGCGGAGGATATCTCTCCCCTAAGCCAAAAACCATGGAAAGGGGCGACCAGTGGCTCAAACCCTGATTCCAGAGCGACCGGGGTCGCAGGCTTGAAACTCAGTCTATCTCTAATAATATCAATACATATTATTATTACCTAATACAAAATAGGTTTGTATGACAGGGCCAAACCTTAGAAAAGATTTTAAAAAAGAGACAGAAGGGTAGCCTTATTCATTTCCAAACCCCTAGCACATTATTGAAGGTCGAGTCCTTGGGCTTGAGGTCATGAATGGGAGTGAAATGTAGCCATGAGACAACTATCCTTACATGTAGCCTAAAGAAAAAGATTGGTATATGGGAGGGTGGTAGGCCAACACCATTGTTCCATTCGATGCGGCCTACCAAGGAGAGGAGGTTGTTGAGCTTTTTAATAGCCTATAACTCTTCCAAAGATACCAATGTTTGATCAGCAGTGACGATTCAAAACCTTGTGACCTACATTCCTTCAATCTACTCATGCTCTCCCAAGAATATTTTCCCATTCAAACCCTGTTTAAAAAAATATAATAAAATTTATAGTTATAAATCGACATAAACAATACATAGATGTGATGATAAATAAATAAAATCCTCTCAATACATATTACTATTACCTAATACAAATGAGGTTTGTATGACAGGGCCAAACCTTATCAAAGATTAAAAGAGAGAGACAGAAGGGCGGCCTTATTCATTTCCAAACCCCTAGCACAATATTGAAGGTCGATTCCTTGGGCTTGATGTCATGAATGGGAGTGAATGGTCGCCTAATACAACTCTCCTTACACATAGCCTAAAGAGAAAGATGGGTATATGAGAGAGTCGTAGGCTAGTACCATTGTGCCATTCACTACAACCTACCAATGAGAGGAGGTCATTGGTCTTTCTAACGGCCTATAACTCTTCCAAAGATACCAATGTTCAATCAACAACGTCGATTCAGAACCTTGTGACCAACATTCCTTCAATCTACTCATGCTCTCCCAAGAGAATTTTCCCATTCAAACCATGCTTAAAAAAAAGTATAATAAAATTTATAGTTATAAATCGACATAAACAATACACATATGTGATGGTTCAGGTTGTTCCTATGGAGTTAATTTGAACCCTAAATTCCTAGAAGAAAAAAAAACCCGAAATGTCATAAATTAATACTCTATCTAACAACGTGGGTCAATGAATACACGACGTTGGAGACATAATTGGTGAGCAAGCAATTGACCTAACTATTAATGTGCAATGTGGTTTAATCAATACACGGCTTTGGAGATGGAGAACCGAATTAATGCATGATGCCACACAACATTGGAGATGGCGAACTGTATTAATGCACATTTCCATATAACATTGGAGATGAAAAACTCGATTAATGCACGTCGCCACCCCTGCCATAAGAAGTCGAAGTTGAAATCCAATAGAAAAGCAAAAAAATAAAGTTTTTGAATTTATTTTAATTTTAATAAAATTATTATTAAGAGTTCCCTATGTTCGACCTTGGAAATACGAGAAAAATTGAATTCAACAAACGAACTAATAGACATTCAAAGGGAAAATCGAATACTATATCCTTGGCGCAACAAGGATAATAAAAAAACAATTTAAAAGCAAATAAAATAAAATAAAAAGAGTTACATTTTAAAAAAATAAAAGACCATGAAAGGGAGCGATGATTTTTGTGTCGTCATCGCTTGTCATGAGAGTGGCAAGGGGGGCGTGATTGTACGTGGGGAAGCGATGTGGGGGGCGGTTTTGAGATTCCCCAACACCTTTCACGGTTTTTTATTTTTAACATGCTTTTATTTTTATTTTTTTAATGTTTAATTTAATTTGCTTTATAATTTACTTTTTAGATTTAAAAAAAAATTGTTTTAGAAAAGTTTTTTTTAATCCTTTTTCAAAAGAGAGTGAGGTGTTTTTCAATATTAATTTTTATTTCTTTCAAAAAAAAATTGAAATTAAAATCCACGTTTTCTATTTTTAATTTTTATTTAAAATGCTTTGTTTTTCCCTTCCTTTTATTTTTTCGCATTATTTACGAACTTTTTCACAAAAGTTTAAAAGATGTTGTAATTTTAAGCCTGAAAAGAGAAAAGGGGTGCTATTGAGGGGACCTCTTTTTGATTTGAGGGTTGATTTTAGGTTTTTCACTGCAATGGTACTAGTTGTTAAGTCTAGGGTCTAAAAAAAGTTGTAATTTTATCCTCAAAGAAAAGGGGGGTGGGTGCTACTAATAACATCACTTTTCAAGTCGGGGGTTGATTTTAAGATTTAGGTTGTAGTGGCATCAATTGCTAAGTCCATGGTGTTAAATAAGTTGTGATTTTAATCTTGGAAAAAAAAGATGCTACTAGTAGCACTACTTTTCAATTTGGGGATTGATTTTAAGGTTTTGGTTAGCAACATGATGAGGTTGTTAAGGTGATTGATGGTCACAAAAGACTGTAATTTTAACCCTAAAAAAAGGGTGATACCAGTAGCAGCACTTATGTGATACCAGTAGCAGCACTTTTTTAAATGAGGGTAAAAGAAATCACTAAATGTGACCTTTAAAAAATGAGAACTTTGAAGGGTTCTTGTCAAGTTGGTAACTATGTTCTATGAAAAGTGATGAGAAAAGTTTTGTGTACCTATATAGTTTGATATGTCAACAAACTGTGGAGTTTGCATTGAAATTGCAAACATGTGCTCATTTAGAAAGGAGTTATCAATTGCTTCTTGTTCTGCATGATTTGTTAGTCTAGACAAGAAATCTTCAACAACCTTTTGTTTTCTTAGTTTGTCAAATATAGTCAAGCCAAATTCTTGTAATAAAAATAACCATCTAATGATCCCTGTTTTCACATCTATTTTGTTCATTAGATATATGATGGTTGAATGGTCAATATGTACAAATACATCCAATGATGTACTGTCTAAATTTGTCAATTGCATAAACAATAGCTATAAATTCTATTTCAGTGACGATGTAGTTAAGCTTTGCTCCTAACAAGTTTTTGATAATATAGTAAATGGAAAAGGGCTCTTTGAATTCTTACTATCCAAGAACTACACCTAATGCCTTATCAAATGCATCATTATGAATGTGGAATGGAATATTCCACTTAGGTCCTTGTAAAATAGGAGTTGTCATCAAATTTTTTTGCTATTGTCAAATACTTTTTGACATTCAGATAACCAACTAAATTCTACATTCTTGGATAGAAAAGTGAACAAAGGGGCTTCCAATTTACTAAAATCATTTATGAATCTCCTATAATAGCATGCATGTCCTAGGAAACTTCTTACATATTTTTTCTTTTGAGGTGTTGTCAGGTGTTGTGTGATGTTTGATTTTGTTGGGTATACCTCAATACCTCTAGGAGAAATATGATGTCGTAGTACTATACAATCATTCATGAACATGAAGCACTTTTCATTACTCAATGATAGGTTCACGTCTTGACAATGTTCTAGGACATTTTCTAGATTTGTTAAAGCCTCCTAGAATGTGTTTCCATAGTCAATGAAGTCATCCTTGTAGATTTCTACATTTTCATGCACTAAATTATAGAAAATACTCAACATAGCTTTTTGAAAGTAGCAGGTGTATTGCATAGTCCAAATTGAAGTACACTATAAGCAAAGGTTCTCTAAGGACAAGTAATTGTGGTCTTGTATCGGTCCTCTAAATTTATTTGTATATGGTTGTATCCACTAAACTCATTTAGAAGGGAAAGGTATATTTTACTAGACAAGACATTTAATGCTTGGTTAATTCTATCAAAGGCTTTCTTTTAAGGGGAAGTATCTTCAGTTATTTCATCGTCTATCCATTACAAATAGAACATTCCCATATGTATCAAATTTGATGTATGTGCATGATGTTGTCATTCATTCTTCTTCCATGGGCATGGGATGTATGTGCATGATGTTGTGACAAGGATCCTCCATCTGAGATCTGCACGTCGTCATTCATGATACACAACCTTGGTAAAACATTTAATAAGTGATCAAATTCCATGGTCGGTCGGTTCGTTCCAGCAATGCAGTTCCTACAGTCTAATGAAGGATTTCATTTAATGATGGAGGATTCCATTTAAAGAACTGCAAAACACATTTTAAAATCTTGTTAGCACATTTAAAACTCCTGCCAATACCAGAGGCAAGTGAGGACAGAACTTAAAGCTCAGCCTGAAAACAACTAAGGAGTTTAACTACTGCACACAATCAACAAGTTGGTTTAGCAACCAGTAGTAAGTCGATTGTGTGGTCTTCTCCATTTTTATATATATATCCTATTGAATGGATAATCTCCCTTTACATTATCAAACCTTTGCTCTCCCCTCTTCATGCATTTCTGCATTTTTTTGCATTCCTCTCTCGACTAATTTGAAGATCGATTTCGATCAGTTCCATCCATTCATCTGCAAACCTGCCTACGGATATCAAGTAAGCCAACACATTTTACCTTGACATATATAAATGTGTAATCTTATTTTTATTTAATGTCATTTTTCCTTAATATATAAATGTGTGTATGTATTGAAAATTTTGCCTTTCTTAATAATTGCTCTAAGTAAGAACTGTTGATAAGAATTCCCTTATTTGCTCTTAAGTTTTCTACGTAAATTCACGTATTTTCATATATGAAATTCAGTTGAAAAAACAAAATAACTTTTTTCTTAAATACAATTGAATAATTGTAAAACACTCAGTTTGTTGATATAATCACATTGAACAAGATTTTTACAATTCGCAGAAATACGTGAAATTTAAAATCAACTGCACATGGAGGGAGTTTGTTGAATTTAAAAAGGAAATTATGAAAATTAGTTGCTAGGATAAATGAGATTTTCCAAATTTACTCTATTCAATATTCTTGATGAGTTTGTATCCTTTGGGGTTGTCAAAAGTAGTTTTGATAGTATGAATGCAGATGTCGATTAGAGAGTTCTCTCTTCTGGTAGAAGTACTATATGCGTGAAATCTTTTTTGTCATAGTTCTAGGTTTCATGACAATACACTTTTTATAAAGAGAGTATTTGTTCTCGGACGAAGGTAACGACACTTCCAAGACTATGGAAATGTTGTAAAAGGAACACTAATGCCGAGAGGCCTTTTTGTTAAATACAATATTCTTGATGTGTCTGTATACTTTGGTTTAATTGTTTCATATTATCTTTTTTCTCATGAAAATACTTCTCCAAGTATTCCAGCTATGCACAAAATAAAGGTGTTTTCTAACTGTTCTATGTTTTTTCCCTCTTCGTCGAAATCCGACGACATAAATCTGCACAAAATCACAATTTTTTGTTGTTAAAATTGAATTTTTGAATGCAGAAATGAATTTAGCATGCTGAAAAAATCCTGGGGCACTCAGATTGTACAGATCTAACCACTCAAATATGCAGATCCAACAAGTTCTTGCTTGATTTTGGGCAAATATCCTTGAAAAATATGCTCGGAAAAGGGGAAAACGTAGAACCTTTAGACTACGACCAAAATAAAAACCTTTGTTGCATTTAAGGAAACTATCATACATCTTGGCAAAGATACATTTCATGGAAGGAATTACATACTTTGATGGAGTTGCATACATTAAGTCGGTATCCTTTGGAATTTATGGTTTAACCATCACAACCATACACGTGTCACCTAGAGATATAATCTCAAGTTATGTTTTGTGTTAATTCGGATTTGAAATCCGTCGAAGACTGTAAGGTACCAGATCTATTATAATAGCAGAAAAACAAAAATACTGCAAAAAATAACAACAAGACAACACAGTATATGAAACCACAACACCAAAATAATACATTTATTGATAGGAAACAATGTTTAGTTGCCTCTTTGAGGGGGAAACCTCCAGCAGAGCAATGCTCTATTACAATAATTCTCAAGACAAAAACTTCTCATGCCTCCTACTCTTATTTATACTAATTTTATCTTCTAAAGAACCTTCTAGCGGAAGATCTTTCTAGAAGCGGAAGCTTCTATTAGGTCTTCTTACATTGACTTGTTCTCATTTATTAAATAGGCCTTATAAACTAATGTTGGTCTTTATTACATGTAAAATATATTATTCTACCTACATGAGGGGATAGGAAGGTTAGGTCCCTAACATGCCCTCCACCTCAAAAAATAGCCTTTTCCTCAAGGCTTGAGATGAGAAAATTGTTGTAGAATGGTAGTGTGCTCTCAGGTGGCATCTTTTGGAGTTGTATCTTTCCACTGCACTAACACTTCCCAGATGGTGCGTTGACTGAGATGATGTTCACGTTGGTCCAATACTGCTTGGGGATGTAACCAAATTGAACCTTATTCATCCAACTCATGGATATGTGTTTTAGTTTGGCACTTAGTTCCAATCACCTTCTTTAAGCATGAAAAATGAAAAACATGATGGAGCTTAGAATCACTGGGAAAAGCTAACTGGTAAGCGACAGACCCCACATGCTTGAGAATGGAATAAGGACCATAAAATTTGCGAGCAAGCTTATGAAAATGTTCAACTTTGAGTGAAGTCTTCTTATAAGGTTGCAGACGAAGAAACACCTGGTCCCCTTCAAAAAATTGACGTTCAAAACGACCTTGATCTGCTTGTTGCTTCATGCGATTTTGAGCCATCGCCAAATTGTCTTTGAGGGTATGACGAATAGCCTCGCATACTGTAATATTTTTGTCAACCTCCTGACCCTTAGAGACACCTGACATGTATGAGAGAAATGGTGGTGGATTTTTTCCATATACTGCTTCAAAAGGATTCATGCAAGTGGTTGTATGGTAAGAGGTGTTGTACCACCATTCAGCTAGTGGTAACCACTGAGCCCACTGATGTTTGCGGTCAGATGAAAAACACCTTAAATATGTTTCCAAACACTTATTGACAATTTCAGTTTGGCCATCAATCTAGGGATGATAAGCGGTGCTGAGATGTAATTAGGTTCCATGTAGCTTGAACTATTCTTGCCAAAAATTGTTGGTGAATGTGGGATTGTTGTCAGAGACAATAGAATGTGGCATGCCATGAAGTTTGAAGATATTATCCATGAAAACTTGGGCCATTGAGGATGTGGTGAAGGGATCTTGCAGAGCACAAAAATGAGCATATTTGGAAAGACGATCAACCACCACCATGATGATTTTCTTATTGTCAGATTTAGGGAGGCCCACAATGAAATCCATAGAAATATCCCACCAAGTAGAAGGGGAAATTGGAATGGGTTGGAGTGTGCCATGGGATTTGATTATTTATCCCTTGTTGTATTGACATACATCACATTCATCCATAAAGGTGTGGACATCCTATTTCATACCATCCTAGAAAAAAGAACGTTTGACCCTTTCATAGGTTTTGGTAAACCCAGAATGCCTAGTGGTAGGTGAAGCATGAAGCTTAGAAAGCACCGTAGATTTAAGTTGAGATTGTTTGCTTAAATGTAGACGACCTTTATAGCGAAGCTCATTATTGTGCCAAGAGTACCCTGGAGAAGCTGGAGAATTTGCTTGCAATTGCTGGATCAGGCGAGATATTTTGGGATATTGCAACCATTCTTGACGAGCAACTTGGAGCCAATCAGGTACAACAAAGGAGAGGAAAAAGAGGGACCCTTCTTCTTCATATTTTTGAGAAAGAGCATCAACAGCCACATTTTATTTTCCCTTCTTGTAAATTATTTCACAATCATAACCAAATAGCTTGGTGACCCATTTATGTTGCTCTGAGGATGAAATTCTTTGTTCCAAAAAATACTTGAGGCTATGGTGATCAGTTTTAATATGGAAATGTTATCGCACGGTTTGTAGGAGGGGTTTAAGTAGGCTTGAGTCAAGGCTTGAAACCGGCGTAACAGAAGCTTCCCCACCCACTGTCACCTCGATGGGGAGCTCTTTCTATTTAGGATGGTTGGTCCAAGGGAGACGTCCCTGTGTAATCTGGGTTTTAGAAGGGCTAAAGGATAATGGATCAAGTCAAAGAAGTTCCCTTTACAGATTACTGCCAAAGATGAGATAGTCAAGAAGAATGTCTTCCAATGGATGGCACCTGTTTGCGAGACAAGACAAATAAACTAGAATATGTGCTTGCAGTGGGTTAGTACTTCATGATATCAATGACTATCCTCTAATATATATGAGCAAATGATTAAGTGTTATTATTGACGAAGTCAATGATGGCTAAATAAAGACAAAGGACTTTATCACTTCTTCAACAAAGCATAAGAGATAATGAGCATTCAATGTACATAATTAAACCTTGTATCATATATCAATGCAATAAATATCTCAAATTATCTCATATATATAATGTTGCTGCGTCACTATATATTGTTGTTGCAGTGATGATGACGTCAGCCTTATTTTTAGGTCAAAATTGAGACAATTGAGATGGAACGTTTTAGCAAATCAG
>JZKD02S1625799.1:372801-394512 GCA_000966675.3 Picea glauca
CCCTCAAGGGCCATGCTCAAGTCAATCTGCTCTCGTACTCCATGTCTAGGACCATGTGGGCCTCGAGACATGATCTCCTAGTTATCCCTAGATATCGGGGATAACAGGACCCACCATCAATCATATACATTATTATACATCTTAAGTTATATATTTTAAGCCCAAACAGATCCCACTCAATATTGATATAAACATTACCAACACTATTAGTTTATTCTTGCTCTTTTAGGAAATCTATGAATATTCTTCATTGTTTTGCATGGGTATTATTTATATTCTTCTTTAACTATAGCTTTTAAAAACACATTTTCTGCATTTCCCCAAAAAAAACTAACCATGATGTTTACATTGTTTTGAGTGTATTTTAGATACACATCTTCGCATTGCAAAACTATTGATGTACTTAGCAATGGAGGACCCACTAACACGACATACAATTTGATTCGACATCTTGTTGATTACCTCCAACTACATAGAAGACAATTTCAAATCCATGTTATCCATCTTGGAAGCGGAAACATTTCAAGGCCAAAGATAAAAGAAGAACTTGCTAGGAAATTTAATATTTCTAATACCCAAATAATATTCATCTCTTCTTTTCATACAACCGACCCATTCTCTAAATGATTTAGAATATTATATGATAGCGTGAAAGACACGTTGCAACATGAACCAAAACATCATTTAGCTCAAAATGGTCTTAAAGTTCATGTTGAGAGGTCTACCAAAACGAGTACAAGTAGAGCAAAAAAAAATTGAGGCATTAAAAACATCTCAACAAAAACCCATTAAAGGCAAGTTGGATGCGATGACTATTTCTAAATTTTAAATTTTGAACATAACCATATTCTATTACTTTACTTTACTTTATATATATATATATATATATATATATATATATAAGTGAAATGCATTTCCATATTTTTCTCGTGTAAATTACAACTGTATATATAGCCTATATGTTGCCTACAATGTGTATCTTTAATGTGTAATGTAAACTATTGAATTTCGTGTAAATATTGTAACATATTGATTGTCATCTATATTTTTGCAATAGTGATAAAATATTTTTCATTTCCATCCATAATTTCTCTTTGAAACAAATCATTTGTTAATTGTAAAACATGTTTTAATATTTGAAACATAAATATTCAATTTTATATTGGAGTAAACTAAATCAAATATATATTTATATCTCTAAAATCCAACTAAATAAACATTTTTAATGTATATATATCTCTTTCTCTCCCTTTTTCTCTCCCTTTATACATGTATATCATCAACATAAACTTTTAAAGCTTTGTTATTCTTACCACGGTGCAAATATTATTCATATCATCAACATAATGTATTTCTTTAAATAATAAAATATCTTTAAAGTTATAGGTTTTACATTTCCTCTCCTACTATGTCATGTTTTTCTTTTCCTATTATCTCATGTTTATTTCTTCTTAAACTCTAAACAAATACATAAATTATTGTTGTTCAAATAATTGCATCCATACATCAACAAATACAGTGATAGTTTAACACATACGTTTTTCCAATACTCACATATGTATTCTTCTTCGTTCCATTTGTATCCATTATATTTTACTTGATACATTTCTTCATTGTTTTTCTCCTATGTGGTCTTTCAGTGCCCTTGTACTTCCAATTTTTAAACAAAATATCCAAGGTATGGCATATGTGTTAACAACAAACTTGCTTGTACAAGGATTGGAAATGGAGAAGTTATTTGCAGTCATGTTATACAAATTAACATTAGAAAATTATTACTCGGTAATCCTATATGATGGAGGCAGTACATTGTGAAGCTTATTTTCCTCAACACTTGGTCACTATTTCACTTCATCTCAAATAGAAAAAGGGTCCTTGGTTCAACTATAGGACTTCACTTGTAGATCTATCCAAGACAACATGTATGTCTTCACTCTACCTTCTTTGCATGGCTCGAGCTTAGTTATAATTTATACAACTATTCTCTTGATTTCCCCTCTATACATTCCTTTATTTTTCACATGAATTGCACACACCAACCACGTTTTATATTTCCTACTATGTAACCAATAGTGCAAGTGTTAATTGTATATTGTGTCTACTTTTTTTGCAAGGTTCTAATAGTGCATGAAATCCAAGTACATACTTTAAAAGCAGACATTGTTGGTGCCCCAGCATTGATAGAATATGTAAGTTCTTCTACAAAACAACCAATAGAAAAAACCAATACACCCACAAAAATTACACCTATTGCATCTTTGCATTTATCCTTAAAGGAATGGACTCTGGAAGTCATAGTACTTTCAAAAACTTATCTACGCAGATTCACCAATGCTAAGGGACTTGGAAATGTATTTAGCTTTGATGTTATTGATGCAAAAAGTGGTGAAATATGCATTACATGCTTCAACATCCAAGTGACAAACTTCCATTCTTCCATAGATATTGGCAAAGTTTACATCATCTCAAAAGGGTACATCAAGCTTTCAAAAAAGAATTCAATCATTTAAAAAATGATTGGAAAATAAATCTAGATATTACCTCGACCATTGAAGCTTGTTTAGAGGATGATCATTCAACAACAAACCACAACTTTGTGTTCACTCCTATTAATGTGGTACCAACTTTAGTCAACAACTCTATAGTTGATATTATTGGAGTTGTTATCTCCATTATCCCTTTAGTAACCATCATGAGAAAGAATGGAACAAAGACACATAAGAGAACCCTCTAGCTAAAGGACATGTCAGGGTATATTATAGAGGTCACATTATGGGGGATCTTCTATAGTAGACATAATCTAGACCAATATTGTATCTCAAATAACTTTCCAATAATCGCTCTCAAAGATAGAAAAGTAATTGACTTTAATAGGATATCAATTACAACAACCTTCACATCCCAACTTTACATCAATCATGTTCTCAAATAAGCCCAAGATTTGAGAACTTGGTTTGATAACCCTTTAAAAGATCTAGCTTGTCGCTTATTATCTGCACATGGACCTTTAGGAGGGCACCCTTCCATTCAAAAGCACTTGATTGACATAGAAAATGAGGGAATTGGAAAAGGTCCAAACCCTACATTCATTTTGGTTGAGAAAATTATTGTTTGTTTGAATGCAAACAATTGTTGGTATGTTGCATACCCACTTACATTTAAAGACCGAAAGTGAAAAACAAATCTCACACCTATTGAGGATGGTGTCTGGAATTGCCAAAGGTGCAATAATCATGTTTTTTAGTGTGAATACAAGTACATTTTCCAGTTCAACATTGAAGACGAAACAAGTAAAATCAATGGTACTGCATTCCAAGAAGCCGCATAACAACTTGTAGGCATATCTGCTGAGAAATTATCTGAATATGAATATGAGGGACATACCAAAAAAATCACAGACATATTTGGCAAGTTGTTCTTTAATAGTTACTTGTTCAAACTGGTAATGCATGAAGAAACATTTGCCAAAAAAAAAACAAATCAAATGCATTGTGATTTCATGTGATAAAATTGATCACATATCAAAGCCAAAAGAGGACATCTTGATCCCTGAATTGTTGGCTAAATAGTGAACGCAAAGTGTTATGGTTGTTTCTTTCAAACACCAACTTGTAATTCCCCTACTTTTGTGCATATACATAATATATAAAGTGTTTATGTTTTTTGAGTTTTTTTTCCTCGTTATAACATTTGTATGGAAGGAAATCCAACCTATGCATTCACTTATAACATATTTTAAAAATTAAATCTATTGATTTTGTAACTATTTTGAGAATATGCTTAAAACACATGTTATCAAACATACAAAATGTGCTATCAAGAAATTTGAGTTATAACTACAAATTGTTCATTGGTTCTCTTATAGGAAATTCCATCTGGCACAAAAAATGCTCTCATGTTCCAAACAACACCAACAGACACCACATGTGAAAGAATCTCAAGATCATTAGAAATGCTTGTTCTCTTTCAATAAGGCATGACATCAAATGCTTCGCACATAAATTCTGTACAAATTCAACTTCCCAACAAGGCTCTATACAATCGCCAACGCCATACAATTCATGCTACAAAAATAAACCAAAAAAGAAGATATAGATGGAACAATGACACTATTAATATAGAAACTACTAGCCCAATCACCACTCCTCTGTCTACATCTAGGAGCCAACAAAATGAACAACATCAGATAAAATATGCTAAAAAAAAAAAAATTGAAGAGAGAGAGAAACTTCGCATATAAACCAAAACCAACCTCGCGAGGACTTGTCAACACATATTCTAGTTGTGTTCTAGAACATCAACCCCATACACATGCTTCCCAATATTTCCAAAAACGTATCAATGCATTGTCTAACATACATACATGTATTGCATGTATGGAATCATATATTGGCATTCCTACTCGCCCATCTCCAAATGGACACAATTTTACTAGATGTCATAGAGAGACTAATGGTCATTGTTTCTCAAAATGGAATAATATGGACCTCGGTGACCAACCCACAATCATATCAATACTTAAACAAGTTGAGGAAATGTTAATTGCTCGAGTTAGCCCCATCTTGCAAGTTAGGCATGCTCAAGGTGCACAATACAAATATAGTGGCCACACTATCAATTTCCCACAACAAATTGTCACATAGAAACTTACCTGCCACATCACCTTTCAGATATTGACATCTTGGTTGTTAAGAGACATGGAGGAAAATGAAAATGTTATTATTTTTATGTGACAAAATCTCATGTCATAAATGCATTGCTCTACAAGATGCAAAATGACAAATATTACAATGATGTCCAAATTGACCAAAACTCACTTGTGTCGCTTCCCACCACTCGCACCAATGTCTCCTCTCACCTCCATTATGTCTCTATAGAAAATTTTAATTCTCCCAATGAAGAGTTGAATATTGAAGATATAGAACACTGTGTTGATTATCAAGAGGAGTAACCAATGTCTTCCTTTGCATTTAGATTGCCTAATACACAAGGAGAAATGGAAAAAATAAGAGCATTTGTTGACACTACAAATGACGTTCCACCAAAAACAATTGAATGGTTGACAATTTTCCTATCACCAATCAATGAGTAGAACATAGAGGGTCTATTCAACATGTCGTTTTGCTTCTCTTTTCCCCACTAGGGACGCTCAGACTCACCAACCATGCATGAGGAACATCCTTCTTGATAGCTATGTAGTACACTTGATGACATACCATGACAATAGGTTTGGTATTCATCCCCGTTTCAGATACTACCTCTACAATTTGATTATGCACCATCGAAGTCAAGCAACAACTACCTTCTTCATCAAGTGAATCCAAGATCATAACACACCCACCACAATTCAAGAGTTATGTGCGCACCTCAATGAATTTCTAGCAGACAAACTCCCAAAACAATTCATGCGCTTTGGAGCACACCTATGTGGGACTAGATAATTTTGGACCATGTGAAGGATCAAGCTAACGGAAATGATAACACAACTTCAATGCCCAACCTTGTTTTTCACTCTCATTGCAACAGACACAAAATGGTCGGACTTGCACGTAGTTATGCAAAAGAGTAGAAATCTTGACCCATTTCTTCACCAATGTTAGCATACACACAATGTCATTGACCGCCCCCACACTATAGCTACATACATGCAAAAAAGGTTTTCAATATTCCATGAGGAGATACTACAAAAAAATATGCATGTAAATGACTATTGGTATAGGTACATAATCTATAATACTTGAAAGTACCTCTACCCAACCTATACATTTATATCCTCTATACTGATCATTTCATTTTCCTTTTGTAGATATTAATGGAAACATTGTGGTTGTACACATATACATGGCTTGTTGGTGCTCCAAACATGGAAACATTAAATTGGGAAGACCCAAATCAAATCTATGATGCAAAGAGTTTCTTTGATAACTATGTTATAGCCTGGAATCCTAGAGCAAACCATGACACACACATGGCTATGCATCAATCCATTGAAGACGACCCTTGCTTGCTAGATACAGAGGAGATATTTGCATCCAACCCACTTGAGGACTATGAACAACTCTTAAATTTAGTTCAAAGACATATAAAGTGCACTAAGAAAACATGTCTCCATAGAAAAGGGAATACCCTTGAATGCAGGTATAAATTCCCTTGGAAGCTACAAATGGAGTCATCACTCTATATTGATGAAATGGGTCAAAAGACATATCACTCGACACGCAATGATGAGCACCTAAACATCCATAATCGTAACATGCTCCAAACATGGACAACAAATGTAGATTGTCAACCAGTCATCTCTCGTTATGCAGTTCTAAAATACATTACCAAATATGCTTCCAAAGAAGAGGGGAGATTAGAGACATACCACCATATGTTGACCAAAATTGCATCTACATCACATCCAAAGGACCCTGCCTCAAATTCTTATCAACTTTTGCACTCAGAAGCAATTGTAGACTAGGACATAAGTGCCCAAGAAACTTGCCATATGCTCCAAAAGTTACCCCTTGTCACATGCAACCGCACCTTCACCAAACTCAATGGTGGTCGTCAAATATTCTGCCAAGTCTCTTATGATTTTCCTAATTGCTTATTTGGATCCAATTTCATTGATGCATATCTAATGCGTCCTGTTTTTCTTGACCATGTATGTTTGATTGACCTCGCAAAAAACTGGACATATAACCAAGCACGAAAAAATGAAAAATGAAAAAAAAGGCACATCCCCACAGTTGTCCATGTATGGCCACTTTTTACTACAATACCAAACAAATATTCCAATAATTTCATTGATTTATGTTGGAGTGAGCTACTTTTATACAAACCCTTTTGTTCCTTCTCTGAAGATATAGGTCTTTCAAAATAAGACATTGTGGCTAATTGGGAGATCATAAGAAATGACTACCATGTATGGCATGTTGATCGCATCCATGTGCCCACTCCTAATGAGGAAACATATGAATATGAGGATAGTCATATTAACATACAACCAAACATGGAGATAAATGAATGGAAGCCTTTATCAAGGTTGGCCCCTACAAGAAATATCAACTTTACTTCTCTTGATATGTTGGGACTCCAAGAGATTGACACTTCCCACCCATGGGATCAACTCGAAGTATCACAAGATACATTGGACATTACACCAAACTTCATCAACTGCACTCGAAGGAATACAAAAGTCATACAAGAACTCAATCAAATATTTCCTTCTAGAAATACATTTTCTACACATCAACAATGTGCATTCGACATAATCCTCCAACACTTACAAGCAAGAGAACCAAAATAACCATTGAAGATGATCATCAAAGGCACTATAGGCACATGGAAACCCTACCTTATACACTACATCAAAGAATCATTATCTTCTTAAGCAACATATGGCCATAGCCCAATATTGTTGTTTTCCCCTACTGGAGTTGCAACATTTAACACACATGCAACCAATATACATGCAGAAGGCCTTTACATGGTCAGTCCCTTACAATGTTCCAAGAAGAGATGAAACATATTCACTACATTCTAATTGATGAGATCAGATTCATAGGATCTAGACTTCTTGTATGGATTGAAAGTCGCCTGCATGAGCCATTTCTAGAAAGAAACCATTACTCATTTGATTATCACTAAATAATTCTTGTGGGCGATTTGGGTCAACTTCCACCAGTAATGGAAAAACCTCTTTATGCAGGAGCAACTCCAGGGAGGAGCTTATGGACAACCTTTACCATTGTAATCAAGTTGGAAATAATATTTCGGTAACAAGGCATCTTTGGCACCCAGTTCCAGCTCCACCAGCTGTTAACCGACATTCACAATGCTACACCAACAATTGATGATTGAAACTTCCTTCAGTCTAGGACTGACAGATTCTTATCCATTGAAGAACATCAAAGGTTTGACACTTCAATCCACCTCTTTGCAACAAACATTCTTGTGGACAACCATAACAAGTTCATGCTTCAATCCTTGAATATGCCAATCGCACAAAGTGTCGCAAAATTACTTGGTGCTTCAAAAACACACCAACAAGATGATGACCAACCAAAAAAACATGTCTTGCTTTGTATATACCAACGAATTATGCTATCCTACAATTTATGGGTCCAGGCAGTATTAGTTATTGGTGCTCTCGGAGTAGTCATGCAAATTGTATATCCACCAGGAAGTAACCCTCCAAATTTGCCAACATATGTTGTTGTGGCATTTGATAAATACATTGGCCCTCCATGGGACCAAACCCAACCAAATCATGTATCAATTCCACCCATACAGAGTAACTAGAAACAAATCCCCCTCAAGATGGTTCGGGCATTGACTATACATAAATATCAAGGAATGACCTTAACAAGGTATACCATTAGCATTGGAAACACCGAATGTCAAGGCTTGAACTTCACGACAATGTCACACACTGCTACTATAGAAGGAATGCACATAGCACCATCATTCTCCTTCAAACACTATGAAAAAATGAAGGATATTGCTTATGTCTCACTATGAAAAAAAGAAGAGGCACACTTATCTTCTTTGTCGCTTACATTCTAGATTCTTCTATGTTGTAATCATACTTCTATACATGCAATGCTCTACTTGGTCCATACTCTATACATGAAATGAAATTGTGTCAAATATTTGCTAACAAATACCTATCAATAATACTTTGACCTAATACTTTTCCTATTCTCCTTTATACATGGAAATGATTAATATACCATTACAACGCTACTCATGAAATAATATACTTATAATATATATAGTTCTCTTTGTCATTGACTTTCCCCTGCTTCAGGGGTATGCTAGTGAAAGGTAAAGATAAATGGTCTTTTCTAGTGGCTTGGATAAGTTCTTTGTAATCTACATATATCCTCCACTTGTTTCCTTTTTTGGGAACAATGACTAAAGGAGACACCAATTCACTATCTAAGATAGGATAGATGAAACTTGCATCCAAAAGTTTTTGTAATTATGTTTTTTACTATATCTTTTAGTACATGGTTCATTCTTCTTTGAGGTTGTTTAATGGGAAAAGAGTCATCATTGATGTATATATGATGTGTATATAGGTTAGGATGAATCCATTGCGTGTCCTTATAATCCCAAGTAAAGGCAATGCTATATTTTTCCATAATTTCTAACAACTATTGTTCTTGGACAGAGTTTAGTTTGTGGCTAATTTTTAGAGTTTTATTGGGAAAAATTTCTACATTTTTGAATGATTATTGCTTTATTTCAACAATAACTAAATCATGCCAACAAATTTGATATATATCAATAGCGTCTTCTTGCTCTTGTTCGTCTTTTTTGCCACTATATTCTTGAATTTGGACATAACTATGGTACATATTTTGCATGTAATTTGAAACAATTGCGTCCTCATCTATCTCCTTTAGTGCTAAAGCATTGTCAATGGTAAGGATTGTATGTATGGTGGTTTGAAACATGTCTTCCCCTTCTTCTTTTCCTACCCATAGAGGTGTTTCTATATCAATGAAATGTTTGGCAGGGGGATAAAGAGTACTTCTTTCATGTGATTAACCATTTCGATAATGGTCATATCCCCTATTTTGCAACCTATGTATGCATAAACAATGGGTAGCCATGATTTTCCTAAGGTAAGTGGGTATCCATTGAATTTTGTTTTGGTTTGCAAGATTGTGAAGATTGTTGGGTACTCCCACGAGTCAATTGATACTATGATATCCTCTAACACTCCTTACAGGTTAAAACAATATCTGTTTGCATCGATGTGATCTCTTTCTTTAAACACTTGAGCAAATTCTTCAACAATGTGTTGTATATTAGCTAGATTTTCTTTAGCAGTTTTCTTTGTAAACTCTTCAAACTCTTCTTAACGTTGTACTTGCCCACTTGTACTTGCTTCAATTACATCAATGACATGGATTTTTGGTAAAAATATGTCATACTTATCTCTAGGTCAATGCATGCAAACTAAGTATATATGTTTTTTTTGCATAAAAATTCAGATTGCTCCTAATGTAGTTTAACAATCTCCCTAGCAATGATGCCAAAAAATTGTGGGCCAAAGAATTGTAACATTATATCTATTGGAATGGATAATAGTAAAAATATTTTTTGAAACCCAATTAATCGGGTTGATGAAACGCGTCACGCGGAGGAAATCTGGTTAGGGTTTGCGCTGAAAGGATTCGACCGCTACCATGGCGAGTCAGGACGGAGGGGAGCCGCCGCCCCCTCCTTCCCCCTCTGCGTCCTTCAGTAAACTGGTCATAGCTTGCATGAAGAAGGCGACCCAAGGTGAACCATCGAGCTTTGTGAGAAGATTGGAGGACATTCCAGAAATCAATCTCCCTCCGGAACAACCAATGAAAGTAGCAATCTCTCTTTTAGAGCGAGGACTAGTAGGTCAGTTTATGGGGCTTTGGCCCTCAACCAGGACAACAGACAACTGGATACAAAGGAATTGGAGGCCGCTAATACAGAATAGTGTGACCTGCTATGCCGTTGGAAGGGGCTATTTCATCTTCGAGTTCATCTCCCAGGAGGACCGGGATCTAATCTTCAGGAACATGCCATACTTCATGGGTGCACAGGGACTGTATCTGAATCGTTGGACTCCAAACTTCGATCCAGCCTCGAAAGTACCAAAAGACGTCCCGGTCTGGGTCAGACTCCCAAACCTCCCAATCCACTGCTGGAACTCCCCGTCGTTGCAAGAAATCGGGAACGGGCTAGGCCATTACATCGATAAAGCCGATCCAAAAGACCAATACTCTTGTGCCAGAATCTGCGTTGAAGTAGACTTGGAAGTAGGGTTGCCGGAAGTAGTGAAACTGAAGGTGGGGCAATGGCACCACCTGCAAAAACTAGACTATGAACAGCTTCCGTTTAAATGTAGAGGATGTCATGAGTATGGTCACTTCCAGAGGAACTGCCCCAAGGCCCTGCAAGAGAAAGAAAGAGAAGAGGGGTGGCAACAACCTCGGAAAGGAAGAACGAAATCCACAAGCCCACGAAGAGACAATCCAACGCCGGCCCAAAGCAACCCAAGGATCCAGGGCATGACAAACAGTTTCAAAGAGTTGGGAAATGAAGGGAAAGCACCGCCCTCAAGCAATATTGGCCAAGGTGAAGAAGGCAAAGACGCCCAAAACCAGGAAGTCGAAGGAACCTCAAAAGCAACAGAAGGTGCGGAGAATGGGGGGACTCAAGGCACTGAGGAAGAAGAAATCCCTCCACCAAGGAACGGAGTGGATCAAGGCAACGAAGAGGGCGAGATCTCGTCAGGGAGCGAAACAGAGGGGACAAGTGAAGCTTGGGACACCCCAAAACGACCTGGCAGAGGGAGGAAGTCCAAAAAGGCGGAAAGGGGAAAGGAAACGTACAAGAACATCCTTAAAGGAGCCCAGCCAACCCTAAAGAAAATAATCGATGTAAGACAAACAAGGAAGCAGGCAAAGGCCTTCCAAGGAGGCCACTCTCCCCCGCAAAACAATCAATGAAACTCACATCCTAGAACTATAAGGGTCTCGACAGCAGGAAGAAGGAAGTCGCTATCAGGGATTTAATAAAAACAACAAGAACGGACGTCCTACTCATCCAGGAAACCAAAATGAGTCAACAAGATTCATTAAAAGTCCTAAAAAGTGTTTGGAGAAGCAGCCAGGGTGTAGCTGACAATGCTAGGGGCGCTTCAGGAGGGCTCTGCACCATGTGGAACACCTCCAAATTAGACCTAATCCGCTCCGACCTCTGCATGCACTGGATATGCACTCAACTGCTCCACAAGGAATCCGGACAAACTGTAAGTCTCTTTAATATTTATGTACCTCAGCATATTGATGAAAAAAGAATTTGCTGGCAAACTATTCAAGACTACCTAATAGAGAATGATCTGGAAAATATAATCCTAGGGGGTGACTTAAATGTAACCCTAGCGACAGAAGAAAAGCGAGGGGGGTCCATTGTAAGGGACCCAGCTCGAGAGTGGGTGGAGGACCTGATCTCAACATGGGATTTAATGGACATTAAACCCTCAAGAGGGCGCTACACCTGGACCAATAAAAGGGCAGGCCCAGGACACATAGCTGCCCGCCTGGACAGATTTCTAGTACAGAGTTCATTCCTGACTTTAGGACTCTCAACCTCCTCAGAAATCCTCCCTAACAGTACCTCTGATCATAAGACAATCATCTTGGAGATTAAGAAAGAGCAAGGCCAAAGGCCCAGTCCCTTCAGATTTAACCCCGCTTGGATACAGGACAAGGACTTCCGAAACAAAGTCTCCAAGGTTTGGACCAGCAAAATTAAAGGATCTGCGTTTTATGTCTTGGAAGAAAAGCTGAGGCGTCTCAAGGCTGAGCTAAAAAGCTGGGCAAAAAAGCAAATCGACCCTATAACCCTGCACCTAGAAGCTCAAAGGCAACTAGAAATCCATCAGCTCGCTTTAGAAAACAAGGAGATCACACAGCAGGACATTCTCATGGAAGAACAACTTCAAAACCATTGGCACAAATCTTATAGAGATGAGGAAAGCTACTGGAGGCAGAAGTCTCGAAGCCTCTGGCTAAAAGAAGGGGACATAAATACAAGTTATTTCCATAAGCAAGTGGAAGCAAGGAAGCTCTTCAAGGCTGTGACAGAAATCCAAATCCAAAATACTACAATTTGTGAACCAGAGGACATCAAAAAGGCAGCCTTCGAGACCTTCAAAATTCTCTATACAGAAAATGGAAGGGCAAGCATAACTCCTCAAACGTATCCTCTTTCAGTTGTTCCAACGCTTATAAAAGATGACGTCAATTGCAAACTCCTGGAGGAAGTCACACAACAAGAAATTAAAGAGGCACTTGATCAAATGCATCCGGACAAAGCCCCTGGACCGGACGGCTTTACAACAAGATTTTTCCAGCATTGCTGGGATATCATAAAATCTGATCTCACTAAAATGATAAAGAAATCACAGGCAAGCAGTAAGTTGGGAGGAGGTACCAACTCAGCCTTCCTGGCACTCATCCCTAAGGAGAAGGGAGCGCTCAACTTCAGTCGCTTCAGACCGATATCCCTATGTAACACGAGCTACAAAATTCTCACTAAGGTAATTGCAAACAGGCTGAAGAACATCCTCCCATCCATAGTGCCGGAGAACCAAGGAGGATTCATCAAAGGACGACAAATTGCAGACAATATAATCCTAGTCCAAGAATCTCTTCATTCAAGCCTATGCATGGAGGACAAAGGTATGATCATCAAACTCGATTTGGCAAATGCTTTTGACAGAGTTAATCATCATTTTCTTTTTGAAGTAATGAAGAAGTTTGGATTTGATGAATCCTTTGTGAATTGGATAAGAGCTTGTATAGATTCGCCATGGATAGCCCCCATGGTAAATGGGAGAGTGACTAGTTTTTTCAAGGCATCCATAGGGTTACGTCAGGGCTGTCCTCTATCGCCCTTGCTATACGCAATCCAGGCCTCAGTCCTAAGCTACCAATTAGAGAATGCCAGAACCAGCAACAACCTCAAAGGTTTACAGATAGCCCAAGGTGTGAAAGAAATCAACCACGCACAATTTGCCGACGATACATTGCTCCTGGGAGGGGCAAGCTGCCTAGTAGCAAAAAGATACAAAGAGGAGCTGGACGCCTATGTTGCAGTGTCGGGAAGTGAGATAAGCCAGTCAAAAAGTAAAATCTACAGTTGGAATATAACACCCAATGAGATGAGGGAAATATCCGGAATCTTGGGCATGGAAGGGCATACAATTTGGGAAACTTTCACCTACCTGGGCGTCCCTATCTCCAAGACGAATCCAAGGACTTCCAGTTGGAACCACCTCCTAGACAAACTAAGGAACATAATCTCCTCTTGGGGCGCAAACTGGCTAAGTTTAGTAGGAAGGATAGTACTCATCAAATCTGTCCTAGCAAGTGTGCCCATTTACCAAAACTCTCTTCTTCTAGCTCCTGGCACCACAATCAATCAACTGGAAGCTTTGCAAAGGCGGTTTCTATGGGAAGGGGGCAAGCAGACAAACAAGCGACCCCATCTCATAAGCTGGGAAAAGGTTTCGAAACCCCTTATGGAGGGAGGGCTAAACCTCAAAAATACTAAAGTGCAGAACCTTGCTCTTGGAGCAAAATTGTTATGGCACATAGTCAATGGCAAAACAGCGTGGTGCAAGGAAGCCTTGTGGAAAAAATATTTCAGAGGTCCAAGGAGAAGATGCGTGGAACACCTCTCAAGTGAACAAACGGGGTCTCCAATCTTCACTCTCTACCGGAAGGTCATCGATCAATTCACTTCCCACCTGACATGGGTGGCTGGAAATGGGAAACAAATTAAAATCTGGGAAGACTCCATACTCGGTGACCCACCTCTGGAATTGAATCAGAACCTCCAACGTCTGAAAACCTGGATGGTAGGGCAAAATCTGAGGACGCTTTTCGATATTTCTACCTGGGGGACAGGAAGGCACAAGTAGTGGCAGGGCTGGGCAGTAAGCAACCTGCCTTTGGATTTAGATTCTAACTAGGGTTCCCTAAAGCTCAGCCTGCAGGGGAAATCCCCTCTAAGGAAAAGAGGGAGGGACAAGAGAGGTTGGGGACAAAATGCTAAGCCCTATTCAACCGCGTTGGGATACTCTACCCTCCTAAGTCTCCCCCACGTCCCATCCAACCCAGCACTATGGAAATCCATCTGGAGATTAAAAACCATACCCAAGATCGACCTGTTTCTCTGGACACTAAGTCACGACAGCATACAGACAGGAGAAAACCTCCAAAAGAAAGGCTGGGCAGGCCCCTTCAGGTGCCCCCTCTGTCACCAAGCTGAAGAAACTTCCATTCACCTTCTACTCCTTTGTTACTTTTCAAGAGAAGTTTGGAAACTGGCTGTAGGTTTGCAAACAGACCTCCTCCTCCCACAAGATATCCCTTCCCTTCTCCTTGACTGGCCCAATCTGTTCCCATTCCGTCAAAAGAAGCAAAGCGTTGCCTCAAGGCTCTGGCAAGACATCCCAAGATTCATCCTCTGGGGGCTATGGTTGGAGAGAAATAGCAGAATTTTCCGAGAAAAGGAAAGGAGGGCCCCCTTAGTGAGCACCAGGATCAAGTCACTCTTTAGCGAATGGGCTAGTCTCCAAATGCTTCCACCTCACAGCAGGAAGATGGAAGAGCAAGAAGAGCTCTGGAGTGATCAATTCCAAATCCAAAAAGACATTGGGGACAAAGCCTCCATCACTCCCCCGGAACAATGGGAAATCAGGAAAGGAAAAGGTGACTTCGACAAATGGAAAAGAGAAAGGGACTGCTATATCCTCTCCTTTGATGGTGCCTCAAAGGGAAACCCAGGCCAAGCAGGTGGAGGATGTATAATAGAAAAGCCAAATGCAGAAATTATAGTGAGATATGCGGTTGGTCTGGGTATTGCCTCCAACAACCAGGCAGAAGCAATGGCACTCTAGCAAGGTTTGTGCCACGCTCAAAGCAATGGAATCCGGGACTTAGTCATCATCGGGGACTCTCGTCTGCTAATTCGAGCCATAGCTCTCTCAAAAGAAACCCAAAACGCAAAACTCAATAACATGTTGGCTAGAATTCGCTTGCTCCTAAGGGGACTTGACTCGTTCCAAGCTTTTCATGTTTTAAGAGAGTTAAACCATGCTGCGGACGAAGAGGCAAATAGAGGCGTTGAGTTGGCTCAAGGACAAACAATGGTCAATGATCATCAATCCATGGTGGATCTCCCATGACTTGATCTTACGCTCAACAAATATTCAAATTCGGGCGCAAGGACGGGACAAGAAAAGACAGCGCCAGGACTCACGGACTGCTCGCGCGATTGAGGGAATCGGGTAGAGGGAGACCAAGAGACAAACCCACATGCAAAGGGAAGGCCACGACCATGAGCCCATACCTCTCGGGGCTTGCATAGCTTACAGAATGATTACAGGAGGAGAAACCTGCTTAAATTCGCTCACGACTTCAGCCCAGGAGCAGACCACGTTTAAGCACGATAAGAGTAGCAGAAGTTCTGTTCAGGAACAAGAGCAAGGGAAGAGGAAATGGTCGCGAGCTCCAACAGAACTCTCTCAGTAGAGGAACGCTTGAAGCAACTAGATGACACGTTGGAGAAATTGAAGCAGTCGCTCCAGTTTCAGCTCGACTTTCTGGAGAACCTTGATATAGAAGCAGGGAGGAGAATGGAACAGTTGGAGCAGGATTTAACCTCAGTCAAAATCGGCTTCTCAGAGGAATTATACAAGCTTCATCAAGAGTTGAAGAGCCCTCAGGAGAAATTTGAGGACAGAATCGGTGAGCTGGAGAGTAAGTTGTCCAAGTTAAACTTGGAATGGGGGGAAGACTCCGGAAAGTAGATAACTTCTTGCTCTGTAATACCTCAGTTTGTAGGGTCTTCTGGTTTTCAAGCATTCTGGCATTTTGTATAGAAGCCAGGGCTTTAAATAAGCTTAGTTTCAGGCTTTTGAATGAGTTTGGGGATTATGTTATTCTGGCAGTTTAGCATTGTATCTCAGCTTTATGTAGGCAACAGCTCTGTGTAGCCCTGCCATTGTAATCGATTTGTGGCTTTGCCACCATTAATATAAAACCTCTAAACGTTCTCGTCAAAAAAAAAACATTATATCTATTGAATCATTAACTTCACTTTAATTATCAACTTAGGGATCATGCACACTTATAAGGTGTTATGCACTATATATGCAACTACGGTCAAATCTAAAGTACTAAACCTAATGAAAGCTGTGAGAAAGCAAATGCTCAACCTTAAAAGTTAATTTTAATCTTTCTCTCATACACTTAAGTCCATGACTTTCACTCCTATCTCTTCTGGCAATGTGTATAGCGTAGATGAAGGTTTAGGTTTAGGGTCATTGTCTCTTGGTTGGGAAATCAATTAAATGAGAAGGTCTCCCTGAACTAATGATCTTGTGTTGCTACTAGACTATTCAATCCTTACAACACTAAGCATCACATGTTAGATTAACAGGATCCACACCAAGGTACTAAACATTGTAAATTAAATACATGAAAGAAAAATTCATGAATTGAAAATATCGTCCAAAGAAATGCAAAAAATAAAGAAAGTGCTAGAAAATAAAGTGAAGGAAACTAGTACTTTGTTTTTTTATAGGAGTCTATCTACTAACAAAATAGAAATAAAAGACAATAAAACAATTGATTACATGGGTTCCTAGTCCTTTTCTTGAGTGGGCCATGTTAACACTCTATAATTCCCAGAGGTTGTTGAAGGGTAGAAGAAATTGACAGAGGTAACTATCAAAACCATTTTTGAAACTAGGATCTAGCCCTGCCAGCTTCAGAGAGGGATCTCTCTATAAGATTTAGATTTGTTTAAGTTTTTAAATGTTATGATAGTTTGAATTTGTTTGTTTGTTTGTAATAGTTGGCTGAAAGAATGCTTAATTTTCCATTGGGCTATGGGGTTTGTATTAAAGATGAGGATCAGATTCAGATTTTATGAGGTTTTCTTCATAGGGCAGGGTAGTAAAACTGTTGGATCTATTGAGATTAAATGAGATGAATAAGATAGAATAAGAGGGGAAAATCCACTAAGCAGAGGAGCAATTAAGAATTCCTTTACTCAATTTTAGATGAAAACATATAGATCATTAAAATACCAGAGACATAGTATACAAGATAAATTTTGTTATATTGACTTCCTTTTAATGATTGGAATTTGAAATACATAAATGATCACAAAGAGTAAGAAAACATTCAACAAAGAGAGAGAGACATCACCAACAATCTGACACAAGAATCCTGTGAATAAGCCTTTTTTATTACTGGTCGATCCTTTGTAAATTTACACAATAGCTCCTGGGTGCAAAAATCAACTCTCAATACTTCAAAGAAAGAAGTATTTATACAATTATTTACATAAGATCCTGTCATAAATGACTAGGATATTATGGAAAAAATATCTAACTAATTAGATCTCAAATTACAAAATATAGGAATTATGTTGATCTGTTTGGATCCTTGGTGTTGATTTTGTGAAAGTAGTTGGTGACTTGTATCTTTGACTTTGGATAGCTGCTCCATGTTGACTCGAAACTCAAAATTATCTTTACTCAAGTAAAGAACATAGATCTTCCCATCTCTTTTTACCTGGGATGGAAACCTTGAGTAACTTTCTGTATATCTCATCCATTTTAGTATACTTGGAAAAAGTGGGCTTGGTGATGAAGATATGTTTTATCTCATGCTGGATACTCAGTTCCAACTGTAGTGTCTCTAGGAAAGCTTTACCAATAATGCTTCCTTGTATCCTTGCAAATTTGGAACTGTCCTTTTCCACTGCATTGATCTTCTACTTGTAATCTGATAGAGTTATTAGCTTGTCATTGAGTATTAATAGTCCAGGAAGACCTTTCTTATGTAGTAATTCAATCTTACTGGAAAAATCTTTGCACTCCAATGTCCATCACCTGAGCCTTCTCTTCTAGCTGCAACATCAATCATTTCTTGGTTAGGAGCTTCTTGATCTCAAGGATGGTCTCTATCCTGTCTTCAATCTCCATTCTTCTAACTCCTTATTGTTTTTGGAGTTTAGGAATTTGATGAGTTCAATGGCCTCTATAGGTCTTTCTCCTATCTCTTCTTTGATTTTCCCAATTGCTTCTCTGGCCTTCTGTACCAATTCATGTTGTTCAATGATGATTTGTATGGATGGCCATATTTCTTCCATAGACTTGTTGATATCCACCCAGATGTTTTCCTTAGCTTGGGCTAAGGTCTTTGCCATGATAGTCTCTTTCTATAATTGTTGACTAAGCCTATGAGACTTATGCATTTCTGCATGATGACTGGCTTGGAACATAGACTTCAGCGCTTGGAGGTTTTTTACTTCTTCTTGTAGTTTTTTTATCTCCTCCCCTTGGAGGGACATGTCTTCCATAGACTTCACAAGTTTCTCAGATGCATTTGAAACTTGTATTGGGATTGTTGATGGAATCTCTACTGATGTAGTTGCTTCTGTTGTTCTAACTCCTATCAAACGGAATGCCTCTAGTGGGATAATGGCCATCTGCACACTTTGTTCTTTCTCCTTTGTCAGTTTATCCATTTCTTCTTCCATCTCTCTTATCTGTGCATTCTGTTCCATTATAAGCTTTGACATTTCTTCTTTGTGGCCTTCAGTGTCAGCCACCTCTTTTGCTTGTGAATCTTCAGTAGCTAGAAGCTTCAGTTTCTTTCTCAAGGATGCTATATCAACATTCTTCTTCTTCAATAATTCCTCAGCTGCCTTGACATTTGATGGGTCATACCCAATTTTCAGCACCAATTCCTCTAGTGATTTGATATTGTTGTCTTTGGCCAAAGAAGAGATTTTCTCTAGCTTCAATTGGGACTGAACGTTATTCAGAGACACCTACAATTTTGAAGCAGTAAATGAGTTGTTCATCAAGGTGGAGAATATCATCTCCCCTGTTTGCCTATGCATGTCCATTTGGTCCACTGGATGGACCTCCTTCACATCAATCTCAAAGGAAGTCTTCTTGTATTCAGCAGTTGTCTTGGGATGAGGAACTTGTGCTTGCAGGAATGCCATTTACATTCTTCCTTTCTCTGTGTCAAATGCTAACAATAGTCTGTGTTGAGCAGTGGAGGTCTGCTTCCAGAACTGAGCATATGTGATGTTGTTTAGGAGTTCATTCCTCTGTTTGATATGTTTATACTTGTCAAAGATATTTGACTCTGTTTGCTCATGGGATGATTCAGCTAACATAGTAGTGTCTGTTTGTTTTTTAGATGAAAATGTGGACACTATGAACCGACTATCTGAAAAGGTTGAGGAATGTGGTCCCTCCATGACTATGGTGGACTACATTTCTCCTTCTTTGAGCAGGTCTGGTGTGTGACTGGTTTTGGCCCTTTTTCTGTAGACTTGGAAGTCTTCAACTAACACCTATGTGACTGAAGGGGAAACTTCTTTGCTTGCTCTCTTTTCTGTTTGTATTTGAGGTGTGTTGGTATGTGAAGCAGTGACAGGGAGAGGTTGTTCTTCTGTTTCCAGCAAAGTGTTCTTGCCATTATGTCTAGTTCATATATTTTTCTATCTCTGGCTTCTGTATGTGAGCATAAAGAATGCTCCTTTGTTTGACCTTGAGCTTTGAAATGACACCAAATGGATCATAATTCCATGTGAAACTCTGAGTGAAACTCATTTGTTTCAAGAGGTTGTCTACCTCTTCTCTTGCAGTTATGTTGTTGCATATCAAAGGGCCAATTTGGGTCTTGATTCTGAGTTGTTGTTTCTTCTTGATTGAAACAAAATGGGTGTCATCAGAGTTCACCATCTCCCCCATGTATTCCAATGCAAAAATCATTAGAGGGAGATATTTTGGCAGTCCGTATGGTGAAAACTCGCATCCATACACTCTTATTTCAATGTGGTTTTGATATAAGTACCAATCTCTTGTTTTGGCTAGATCAGAGAGGTGAAGGATTCTTAGAACTTCTTCATCGATCCTCGGCTCTATTCTACTGCTCAACATGAAAACCACTGGGTGATAAATATGGTCCATGAAATCCTTGAAGTTGAATTCAGTTGAATTTTTCCTCACTAGTGGGGTCCATGAGGTCACTGACTGCGGGTTTCCTTCCTGATCCAATTTCTGAAAAGCACATGGAAACCTGTCTGACTGAAAAAATAAGAATAAATACACCAGCACTGAGGAATATATGAACATTCCTTCTGTTGAAAACCTGAAAAGTTGATCATGTATGTTATCAGCCAGAAACTGACTAAAATCAGATTGAACTGTGAATTTTTCTTCTATGGAAAAAATGGACAAAAAACCTAAGATAGGTTCATCAACCCATTCATCTGAGAAGTATCCTAACAGGTAACAAAGGATGGAAATAATTTGGTTGGCCCTGACAGAGAAAATGGAGGATGGATAGGGAAGATTTTTCTTGGGCAATTGAGAATCTTCTGGTAGAAAAATCTCAAAAATCTAGGCTCTTTGGAGGAAGGAGAGCTTCTGGTAGAGGTTGTTCAGGCTTCAATAGAAAATGGGATTATAGAGTCATTTTTTGGGATCTGTAGCATCTGGTTAATGGATTTGGGGGTAATGGTGAACATGGTTTCACCAAAAGAGGAAACGATGGCCCTTTAGATGGGAAAATAATGGGCTTGGCATTTCAAAGCGAATTCGGGGAAATGGAAGGTCTGAGGGAACATGTACAGAGGAAAATTGGACTCCCAGAGTCCAATTTCATCGCTCTAATCCATGAAGATATCTTTTAGCCATAAGTGTAATTCGAAGAAGTCGAATTCACACTTCGGCTCTGTAATCTTGTAATCCTTATCTGCCAGGGGGATGTGATACAGGTCAATAAGAGGAGGAAAAAATGGATTCTCATATGTTTCGATGGATTTGGCTTTGGTGGCCATGACTAAGAGAGTTTTAAGATGGATTAATGGTGGACTGTAATTACTTGGGTTAATTGCACCTGTTAACAGTGAACTATTGTGGCAATTAGCTTGAAAGTTGGATTTGGCGTGATGTCCACAATGTACACATTGGCAAATAGTGTCATAGGGTGAAGAAACAAGGTTTTACAATGCAATGGAGGTGTTTGTTATGGTGCGGGGTGATGACGGGGCAGTTAACAGTCACAAGGAGGGCATTGATTGGGTAACGAGTATGTGGGATGTGACGTGCAACAGGTGGTA
>JZKD02S1625799.1:413391-446103 GCA_000966675.3 Picea glauca
TGCATCTTATTTATTGGTTGTATTTTCATATTTATGTAGCAAAGTGTTTATTTGATGTTGATGTTGTTTTACAAGTTTAAAAAATTGAAAAAAATGAGTGTTTTTGTATTTTTTTGAGGTCTTGCGACATTTTCTGACATATTTCGACATTTTCTGCCGATGTCGCCGAGAAGTTACATTCCGGACCCTCGCCGACACTTTCCCCGACACGAAATATACAGCATTGATCACAACAATGTACGATCTTCCTTCTAGTGATTAGACTGTTCTGAAGGTAACCTGCTCTGATACCATGTTAGATTTTCTTAAATTTTTCGTAACAATAGATTTACCAGAGTACTTTGATCTTTATTCAACAACCATTTACTGAAAATATAAACATGATCTAGAAGCAGATAGACAAGCACAAGAAGACACAAAGATTTATCCTCGGAAAACCCCAAACTTGGGCAAAAACCCAACCAACTTTCCTTAGAGAGAATATTCCCGATAACAACATACAACCATGAACAAGATCTATTCACAAGAGCAAACTAGCAATGAAGAAACCCTGATAACAAGTACTTATCTATTCTTCTTGTCAAACCCTAGCGAGGGTAAACAACTGAGCAAAACCTTTAAATATCATGTGTAGCAACCCTAGTGAGAGTGCTAGAGTACTCGGCCTCTTCCAGCGAACTTCGCAAGATAGAAACCCTAGAAACTACAATAGCTATGTTTTCTTCCTTGCCTCTTACTTGCGCCTTCTTTTCTTGCGTGAGAGAGCTGTGGGAGTGTGTGTCAAATGGCAAGGCATCTCCCTTTATTTATAGTCTTCAAGTCACTTTACTGGGGCTGACTTCTCTTCCTAGAAATTCCATTTTCACTTTATTATTTTCTTGTGGGCATGACTTCTCTTCTGGAGTATTCTTCAACTATTCAATGGTCTTCCTTTAACTTCTTGGAATCTTCCTCTCTAAGAAAAGTTGTCCAGGAGGGAATACCTCCTGTTGCTACAAAACATCAACAACTATAAAATATAAATATAACAACATCAACAATGGACAACATTTCAACTCTCCACATCTCCAATCAAGTAGGAAATTCAAGAGAAAAGATATCGAAGTGTCCCAATAAGTTTAAGTTCTCTAGGGAAATCTTATCATATATATAATAGATCTGAAAATCACTTCTGAAAGCTATAAATACAACAACAAATCTGTCCTCTTCTTCAATATAAATCTTAAATCACTTAACAAATCAACCTTAACTTATGCCAAATCAATAAGACATATAAGTACTGAAAGGTACCAAGGTCCAAAACATGAAGAGATAGATGACTGAAAATCAAGTCTATAATCACACAAGTATTGGCTAGCCAGAAACTTCATTAATATGCATAAAGATGAAGTTCATGTACATCTAGAGAAAATCCTCTACAAGTCTAGTACAATCCTCTAGCTCTCCAAAATCCTAGCTAGAGAAAACAATGAAAACCGTTGCAGACACCAAATAGTTCCAACAAGAGTGTCCTCCAAGGCAAGATGTCTCATATTTTTCTTCTCTTCAATAAGTACAATCTTGGATTTCATCTCAAAACCCTAATCTCCAAGTCCCCAAGGGTGAAATCTTAACCAGAGAGAGAGAGAGAGAGAGAGTACAAAAGAAGATACAAGAGAGAGAGGAAGACAAGTTCACTCCACTTGGTCACATCTCTAACACAAGAATGAACAAAAATGAATAGATAATCATCTCCACGTCTTCTCCACAAGAGTTAAACCTAGTATCTCACAAGAGCAAGCTCCCAACAAAGACACTCTCTTTCCCTTTAATAACTTCTCCTAGTGTCTTTTCATGGACCATAATGTCTCACTCCAAGAAGGCAAGTACACAGAGAAGAGTACAATGATGATGATAAAAAAGGACTCTCTTCTTCCTCTATATATATGAGAGGTAAGGAAGGCCAACAATACATTTGTGGGCCTATGCCCTTACAAGCAACCTACAAAGCCACATGTAGGTTCACACATGTGGAGCATTACTCTCTAAGGGTACACATGTCAAGTTCCAAGGTGATATTGTCCACAAGTAAGGCTTCAAATGCAAGGGTTCTCCACGAGGTGTGTCCAATGCTCCTCCTACAAGCCTCCATTGACTCCAACGAACCAATTGAGGTCAAGCAACCATTGAGTAAGCCATTTCCAATTTGCAAATCCATCATGGACTATCTCTCATGTGCAAATCCATCACGAACCATAAAGGGGTTGAACATACACCGTGTACCTCAAATCTCATGAAGTACCCCCAAACATGGTGAAAACACTTTTAGAGTAACCCTTAAAGATAACACTCTCTCTTTATTAGGAAAGCGTTTTCACCAACACCTGTTGACTGCAGTAGTAAACCAGTTTTATAACAACAGTAAGTAATTTGTAACAACAACAATAATAAATGCTCAGAAACACCACAATTGACCATTAAAACTTAGCATATAACCAATAGAATATTACTCAATTGTTAAAGGAAATTTCTGAGTGAGTTAAGCCACCTTTGGATTAGTGTATGAAGCAAATTAAGATGATTTAGATGGCTGTAGCAAACCTTTTACAACAAGAAGAAGTTATTTAGTGAATTTTCGAATGTTAGTGTTAGTATAGTTAGTAGAAAGCTTGAAAGTTTTGAGAGAGTGAGTTCATCAATCAATTCACCATGAGAATGCTTTAAGACCAGTGCCTTTAGGGGTTATGGAGTCTTATTAAATGAAACCAAACTTGAAGGTTGGCCTACTTGAAACCAAGAGGTAGAATCTAAACCCTAAGGTGCAAGCAGATTTGGGCCTTAGGTCTTAGATCTTGAGGAGAAGGACTTCTAGGGTGCCAACACATTTGGGCCCTAGAAACTGTTTCTCCCTTCTTGTAGTTTCAACTAGGTCAAAGATCAAATGTCTAGGGCTAAAATCCTAGGGCTTTAGGGTCCTAACCCTAGCAAGGACAATAAACCAATTTTAGATAAATATCACCTTGTGAGAGGAAGAAGCATGAATGTTCCTCTCTTAAGGTTTCAATAAACAAGATTCCTTGCAACAAATAACAATTTCACCATAGACATTAATAGCATGAAAATAAATTGCAGAAATACACTTTCTTCATCCATGAAACCAAGAGAATGTAATGCTAATTGCAGAAATTTCCATCCAAAATAAGCAAATCCATCCACAAGAGACCTTTCCAAGCATAGCGCATGAGAGAGAAGAGCTAGTTACCCCAAAAAGGGCGAAAATTTCAGAAATGTATCTCACAAAGGTGAGAGAGTGATGATCCAAAAATGAAATGAGAGCTAGCCTTTATATATGAGGCCTAGCGTCTCACTTTTGTCCACAAACATAACATAACATAACATTCAAGTGGGGCCGACCCCTCATTTATCCCTTTACAAATACTAAAATGTGCGAAATAAATCAAAATAACCCACACGTGTGTGAGGTCAAGGCCCCTTGGGAAAATAGGAGGCCTCCAAAGGCCATGTGGCATCAATCTGGAGCAGTGTGGGAGCAAGTGATGTCTCTCCTCACCAAATGCCATGCCATGTGCCATCAATACCCCATGTGTGCATCAAACCCTAGAAGGTGACGTCATTACCATAATAAGGTCAATGTGCTGCGTCCAGGCCCTGGGGAGCTGCATCTCATCTCTGTACTGTCTCTAATTGTCTGCTGCTGCAATGTCCTTGATCCTGGTGCAAAATAAGTCCTGGGGTACTCTGCCTAGCCTGTGGGGCTTCCAGCCCATCTGTGTGCCATCATGACTGAATCTGCTCCTACCAAGCCCATTTGTCCATCGTTCAAGTTTCTGAAGATGTGAGAACCAATGTCTGAGGGTGGTGAGTCATTAGATGATCCATTGCTCTCCATCACACGTGCCAAGGTCCTACAATAAAGGCACAATGTCCTCGGTACAAGCCCAGGATGTCCCTTAAAGAACCATGTCAAGGCCATCCAAAACAAATCAAAGTATAAAACATGGTTAGCCAAAGTTCATAAGAAACATTAGTCCTTAAAACATGCAAAGTATGTTATAACTTAAGATATAAGCCATGTAAAACAATTCACCTTAGTATCCCCTTCAAGCATCACACCAGCCCGATACCCCATGCAAGTTGACAAGTATGGGAGGGCCTTCATCCAACCCTATTAGGTGTGCCACCTAGACAGGAAATAAAATAACCCAGGTAGACGGATAGGTCACGAGAGTGACAAGGGAAAGAAAAAACCCTTCAACAGTAAGTGTGATAGTGATATGGTTTTAGGGCTTACTTCATGGCTTATGGTGTCATTTAATCCATTTCTATGAGTGCCTTTGTGGAGGGTGCGCTTGCTCTTGAGTTACCCCATATTTACGTGCTATTTTTCCCAAACCCCTTCATTAGCCATCCTTTTAGTCCACTTTATTATATTTGCAAGTCCCCTTCCTTTATAAGGTTTCAAGTTGTAGGGTTGCTATTTGGGACCAAGGTGGGCACTAAAAGAGTAGAGCTGAAGTTTGGACTGACTTTTGTTATTCCTTTTTGCTATCATTCCTTTCTTTCTTTAGCATCGATTTCTTATTCTTTTATTAGCAGTTGCAATCAACCTCTGTCCTTTAGCGCATCTTCTCATGAGAGAATGGACCATGACCCATTGCCAAATTTTAGTACACTATGAGAGGCTCCAAGATGGAAAGTGTTAAAGTATGGTGGGGAACAAAATGTTACACTTGTGAGGGCCCCCTAGTAGTACCCCTTTTCCTTGGGCGGCGACAACATGGGACTAGGTCACAGAAGCTGACAACCAAGGTGAAACAAAGCAACTGACACAATTTCCCAAACCAATGATCCATTATCCAACTTCAACCAAAGATACTCATCCACATGCCCGACAAATTAAGCACAACACTTTGCATAAAAGAAGGACTAACAAACCTCATGGTGATGATGGCTTACTATCTCCCATACTCTGGGTTGCTTGAATGTGATGAGCCTTGGTTGACCTATATCTGTAAAGGCGAATGAGGGGGTTTGCTGGGCTGCCATCTGTGGACATGTTGATCATCATCGTGGTCGGGATCATGTTCTCCATTGCAGGCCACGAGACATGATCTCCTCTAGTTACCCCTAGGCAATGGGGGGGGGGGTAGCAGAGCTTAAACACAGAATTGTCACCGCATCTGTGTTGAAGCTACCAGATTTTGAGCAACCATTTGAAGTGTAGATAAACGCTTCAGATTTTTCCATTGGAGGAGTTCTATTGCAGGACAACCATTCGATTATCTATGAGAGTAGGAACCTCCAAGATCTTGAGCGGAGGTACTCCGTTCATGAGAAGGGGATCACTGCAATATTCACTATTTGCGGACTTGGAGACATTACTTGTTGGGAAAATCGTTCGTTTTGAAGATAGACAATGTTGCGACAAGTTACTTTGCGATGTAGTCGAAGTTGTCACCCAAGTAGGCACGGTGGCAAGATTTCCTTGCAGAGTTTGACATGACCATTGAGTATAGGTCGAGAAAACTTAACGGTGTTGTGGATGCCTTGAGCAGAAAGGAACAACTCGCTGCACTTGAGGAGGACGAGTTGCCTACACCAACGGGCAGTGAAGTTCATGTCTTGGAAGAATTGCAAGTGAAGATTAAGGGTTGCAGTATGATCTCGTAGTGAAGCACATTATGAAGCAGGTGAAGGAAGGCAAGACGCGAAAGTTTTGGCTATGCGATGGATTTTTGTACTTTGATGAGCGACTTTACATCCCAAAGTCGTCCAATCTTAGGAGGGAACTCATGAAGCAATGTCACGACTCGCCTTGGGCTATCCACCCAGGACAACGGAGGATGTTGGCATTATTGGAACGAGGATACTTTTGGGAGAGGATGCGGCAGGATGTGGAGTATGTCCGAACTTGCATTGTGTGTCAACAAGACAAGAAGGATACCATATTACAGGTAGGTCCATTGTAGCCTTCTGGAGAGACTGTAGATGAGTGTCTCGATAGACTTCATCACACAACTTCCGTTGGTGCAGGGATGCAATGGGATTTTGGTTGTGGTTGATTGATGTTTCAAGTATGCCATCTTTGTTGTGACGAAGGTGCCTTGCAACGCGGAGGATGTAGTGAAGTTGTTTTTCGAGAACACGGTGAAACATTGGGGTTTCGTTTGAGCATTGTATCGGATAGAGATACACGGTTCACTAGCAAGTTTTGGACAGAGTTGTTTAAACTTGTTGGGACAAAGTTGTTGCGGAGTTCAAGCTACCATCTGCAGATTGATGGGTAGACTGAACACATCAATGGACTACTTGTGACATTATGTGCAAGCAGATCAAACGAATTGGCCGAACTTGTTAGATGTTGCCCAATTCAGCGATAACCTGCAGAAGAGTTCAACGATGGGCTACAGTCCATTCGAGTTGGCGAACAGACAACGACCCCTGACTCCTCATTTTGTGACGCAAGGTTACTATGGGACAAATCCATCCGCCTTCGGCTTCATGAAGAGCTGGCAGGACATGTTGGAGTTAGCTCGTGCACACTTGACCTATGCGGTAGAGATGATGAAGCATTGGGTAGATCGTGAGAGACGCGAAGCATAATTCAAAATGAGCAATTTGGTCTTCGTCAAGATGGGCAGAGAATAGTTTCCACCACCTAAAGGAATGGCTCCATCCTTGATGCGGAGGTTTGAGGGACCCAAGTCAAGTTGAGCCATCCAGAGCGTTAGCATTGATTGTGGACAAGGTTGAATTGAAAGTGGAGAAGATCTTGGCACATAGGATCTTGGGGGTTGGCCAAAATCAACAGCATGAGTACTTTGTCCATTGGAAGGGCAAACCTGACGAAGAAAATAGTTGGTAGAAATATGAGTCTTTGTGGTGATATGAAGACATGGTTTGTGAGTATGACCGGAAAAACTATGGATCCTAGGTGCAACATAAGTTGTCGGGATGGCAACAAGTCTAGTGGGGGAGGTTGCAAGACCTCCAGCTCACGAGTCGGGCGCATGCCCGCATGACGAGCCGGAAATCGAGTTCGGGCGATGAGATGGAAACGTGCTCAGTAAGACACAAGGCAAAGTGGTGACTCGCCTTACTTATAGGCACAGAGTAGGAGCATCTTGGGGCTACCGTATCGAAGAGGATTCGTGTCAACACTTGCACGAAACTTTTACCAGATTGCGGAGATCGCTTGACGCACAAGGAATGAAGCAATGGGGAGTTGGGTGGAATGACTCAATGTGGCACGGTGAGAAGACTTGCGTCTCAGGAAACTAAGCGACTCGGGGAGTTAGCGCGATCCAAACGACAAGTGAGGCAAGTCAGCCTGGCAAGCGAGCGATGGAATGTGGGTTGGCTCGACCACCTGCCTGGAACGACACAATGGTCCAACACATGGTAGGAGCACGCATAAGTATGGGAGGACTAGACGAGCGAAGGCAGAGATGGAACACATCGGACTTGGGCAAGCAAGTCGAGGACAAGTGTGAACTGTGAAGACATACATACATAGAATGAAGGGGCGAGCTAGGCTTGCGACCTTATGACCACCTAAGTGAATCGGGTGGACCGAGGCATAAGGTGACTTGGCGCGACGATATTGCAACGAGAGGTAGACTTGAGACAGGAGATGAGCTTGACCAGATATGGGTTGCAAGAGTACATGTGTATTGGGGCTTTGGGGAGGCAGTTGTATCACTGACCGAACTTTGTTTATTTATGTATGAGCCACACGTTCCTTTGTAACTGTTGTAAAAGCATTTGTATAATAAAGAAGGGTGTTAGGCACAGTTTGTGCCACCCGCCATACCATAAATTGTACCTTGTCTCATTTACATGTTATATTGAATGTGTATCTGTTTGTAATTGTAAGTGTTTGTTGCAAAACGATTGTTAAACAAGTTAAGTGAGTAGGCTCGACTCGCCAAACCTGGAATAGAGTATGGGTAGTTCTAGGTGAAGAGGCGTAGAGACTTGGGCTGTCCAAGCCACCAAGCTAGAAATGTTGCGGTGTCGCACATCCTAGGGATGATAGATTGCTGTGATTCGAGCATGATCTTTGGGGGTGTGATAGAGATTCAGATCCAGTTTTAACTCCATGATTCTCTCTCTTGGGAGTTTCATTCCCCTGCGTGCAGAAACGTCCCTTTGCAGCATTGTCTCTCTGGTTATTCTCTCTATGTTACTTTGTCATTCGCTCCCACCTTTGCTTTCCTCATTCTTGTCAGCGTTGTTCGTGCTGCTTGTCTCTTTGCTTGGTGCTGGCGAGGGTTGATTGCCTCTCCCTTGAGATTTTGTATAAGGACCCCTTCACATAGATTTCCAAGTGGCCTTTGTGCGTGAACTCGAATTTGTCGAAGGGGATGATCAATTAGTTAGATCAAATCTCCGAATGTTAGATCCCAGTTGAACAAAAAGGCAAGAACCAGTTCTGCCAATTATTCTCACCACGCTTAATAGGAGGAAGGCCTACCAAATGCATTCCTTCGATGCTGAACAACCCATAGAGCATCAAAGTGTACAAAAAAAAGGGGATCCCCTTCGACGGGAGGTGTATATGATATTTGAATTTGACGATAGGACGTTGCCACATTTGTTTGCTTCATGTGACAGTTGGTGGGTTTCCTTGCATGACGGTGTCTCCAATAGTAAGTTGCAAGGTCCATAAGTGTGCAAGGATATGTACAACATCTCTGGATATTCTAGCGATGAAGAGGGTTTCAATGGGATCCACTGTCCAACATTTATAAGATTCACTCGTGCTAGTAGCTAAGAAGGTCTTCATTCTCGACATAAGAAGAAGTGACTGCACTCGGCCCTATGGATGTCTCAGAGCGAGCATTGCATTGGTTCTCAAGAGCCTTGGAGGAGATCATTAATCTCCTCAACATGTGGAGTTATTCATCTTGCTGCCCGATTTGATTTGTGACTTAGAAACCTGCGATGGGGTCTTCAAGTTTTCCCTCAATCATAACCTTGTAAGGGGGGAGGGGATTGATCCCTTCATTCATTCTCCGTGATAAGAAATCAAGGGTTTGTATGGTAGAAGAAACAATAATCTCGATGCCACTTTCATGACCTAAGAAGTCATTAAATAGAAGAGGTTGTGGAAACTGTAAAGGGATTTGCGGAATCAAAAGAAAAAGAAGAGTAGACATGATAGAGTCCAGAAAGCATTTTTGAAATTTTCAGCGAATTGGTGTTGGGTTTAATCCTTGGAAGGCTGACTTGTACATTGTCTTGAAATCAGGTGTACTTGGTACTTTCAATAGAGCACTAGAATTCTGAGCCCTTCGAGTAGAACATCAATGCCTCTTGTCACTGCTACACATTCTCAAAATCTTTGGTGATTCCATATTCCTGTAGTAGGCAATGGAAATTGTATTCTCTTGAATCACATGATTCTTCTAAAGGAGAAGGCAGTAAGAGAGGACCCAAAAAGAACTTTAGAGGCAGGGGGTAGGCATAATCCCCATGAAAGATCTGATCTTCATTGTGTCTGTTGCGACAAGAATGGACATGAGGCAAAGACATGCATAATCCCTTGGGAGAAGATCAAAGACAAGCAGGATTAGAAAGAAGACAAAGGTAAAGCATTAGACATGGCAATAGTAAAGCACCTAAATCTGCTCATTATATTGTTGCCCATTGCAATATTGGAGTAATTGAAATTTTTTTTAACACTTCATTTGCTTCTTGGAGAGGTGCATGGTTGCTTGACACAGGTGCAACATGCCACATGACCTTCCGGAAAGACTTCTTTGAAGATTTCAATGACAATGTAGATGGCATAGTTTATTTTGCAAATAAATCAAGTCTCAAACCTTCGAGAATTGGCACCATCAAGCTTACATTTCTTGGACTTTCGAATTTTCTTCTGCATGACGTGCTCTATCTTCCTGAGCTGCAAAGGAACTTGTTGTCTCTTGTGCACATTCAACAACAAGGCCACTCTATTCATATCTTGGGTGGAAAAGTTGAAACAAGGAAGGCTTTCGACAACATGGTTGTTATGACAGGAGTGGAGGATGGAAAATTGTTGAAGTTGAAAGGGACATATGTTCATGCACAAAATTCTACATACCTCTCTCTCCACGATGAAGGTACATTGCCATCTAGTCTCTTACGACATGCTAGATTTGGACACATTAATTATGATAGCCTTCATTTGTTGAAAAAGAATAATGTTTCTGGTTTTCCTACTATTCTTAGGAATTTGAAGCAATGTGATGCTTGTATCCTTGGAAAACATAGGAAACAACCATTTCATGATTCTACTTCTAGAGCATGTAGAAAACTTGGACCGATACATTCTGATTTGTGTGGCCCCATGCCTGTTTCATTTGCTAATGGCAATAGATATATCATGACTTTTATTGATGATTACACTAGGATGTGTTGGGTGTACTTGTTGAAAGATAAATCATAGGCTTTTGAAACTTTTAAAATTTTTCATATATGGATCCAAAATGAAGCCCAGTCTCGTATTGGCTCTCTTCGCACTGATAATGGAAGAGAATATACATTTGATGATTTTGAAAACTATTTTTGACAACATGGGATCAAGCATCAAACCACTGTTCCATACAATCCTCAACAGAATGGTGTGGTTGAAAGAATGACAAGACTCTCTTAAATATGGTTTATTCCACGAAGTTTTAAAAAATGTGAAATTGATGTTTTGGGATGGTGCAGTTTATGTGAAAAACAAGTGTCCATCTCATGCTCTTGAAAATAAGATTCATGAAATGTGGTATAGCTGCATTCCTTCGATGAGGCATCTTAGAGTCTTTGTTTCCACTTGCTATTCCTCAATTCCTAAGGAGCAAAGGAAAAAGCTTGATGCAAGGAGTCGGGAGTGCATCTTCTTCAGGTACTCAAATATCACCAAGGCATATCGTCTTTACGATGAGGTAAACAAGAAATTCATTCTTTCCAGAGATGTAATTTTTGTTGAATCATCCAAGAATGACAAGACTGAGCAACAACTTGATCATCTTGATAAATTCACCCATGTAAAGACATATCATGAATTTTATGATGAGATTCCACATCTTGAAGGGGGGATCCTTATCTTGGATCAATCTATGGAATCTCCTTTTGAAGCACCATCTCCTCCTCATGATGAAGTTCTAGCCACTTCATTAGAACCTGCAATTCATTTGGATGATGTGATTGACAGGATTGAAAGGCCAAACCTTGATGAGAATTCAACACCATCTCAGTTAGCTGAGCAACTTGGACCATCTCAGAAAGGTCCACCAAAGTGGCTTATAAAGACACTTGAAAGTGTTCATCCTGATGAGGTTGGAAAGACAGGAACCAGAAGTTTTGTACAAGACAAGATGGAGGAGATGTAGATAATTCAAATTCAGGTGATGTAAATGATATGGATGTTTCATATGATTGTGATTTGAATTTATCTACGAACTTTGAACCAACTTCCTTTGAAGAAACCACTTCTCATGATGAGTGGAAAGAAGCCATGCAGTAGGAGTATGATGCTCTCATCAAGACTGGGACATGGAAGTAGGTGGACCCCCCATTCGGAACCAAACCAATTAGCTGCAAGTGGGTCTTCGAGAACAAGTAAAATCAGATGGCCCACTTGACAAGCACAAAGAGGCTTGTGGCAAAAGGATTTGCACAAAAAGAAGGTATTGATTATGAGGAGACTTTTGCCCCCATAGCAAAATGGGCTACCATTCGTACTGTATTTGCCTTTGTAGCACAGAATGGATGGAAAGTTCATCAAATGGATGTGAAGACTGCTTTCTTGAATGGAGACTTGAAAGAGAACGTCTTCATGTCTTAGCGATAAGGTTTTGTTGTGAAGGGACAAGAGCATAAAGTATGCAAGCTCATCAAATCCTTATATGGCTTGAAAAAAGCACCGCGATCCTGGTATGAAAAGCTAACTGAGCATCTTTTGAAATTGAATTTCAAGCACTTTAATCTTGATGATGCAACTCGGTTTGTCAAGAAAGTTGGTGAAACTGTGGTATATCTTGTAGTGCATGTAGATGATCTGTTGATAACAGGGAACAATGAAAGCTATATTGCATCCATAAAGAAAGAGTTGAAGAAAGGATTTGAGATGACAGATTTGGGACATCTTCATTACTACTTGGAAAATGAAGTGATTCAAAATCGAAAGTACATATTCATCTCCCAAAAGAAGTACATTGGAGAATTGTTGAACAAGTTTGGCATGGCTGAGTGTAACCCTCTCTCTACTCCAATGGAACATAATTTGAAGCTCACATCAAAAGAAGGGAATGAATTTGAGGATGCAACCAAGTACAAACAACTTGTGGGAAGTCTTATCTACCTTACCACCACCAGACCAGATATTTCATTCGTTGTTGCGATTCTTTCCAGGTTCATGCAAAAACCTTGTGAAGGACATTGGTATGTTGCAAAAAGAGTTCTAAAATACTTGAAGGGAACTGAACACTTTGAACTCAAGTATTTTAAGGCGGATGACTTCAACCTGATTGGATATTTTGATTTAGAATTTGATGGGGATAGAGAAAATGGAGTGTCAACTTCAGGCTATCTCATGAGTCTTGGATCAATAGTTGTCTCTTGGAGATCACACAAATAGTTAGTTTTAGTAGATTCCACAATAGAGGCAGAATATATGGTAGCTGCAGAAGCAACAAAGGAGATTGTGTGGCTCAGAAAAATGCTTGAAGATTTGCAGGAGAAACAGGTGAATTCTACTCCTCTTCTGGTTGACAATACTTCTGCAATCAAGTTGGCCAAGAATCCCAGATTCCATGATTGAACCAAGCACATCAACACAAAGTACCATCTGAATCGATATCATGTAGAGGCCAAGACTATTCACATGAGACTTTGTTGCACAAATGAACAAATTGCGGACATATTCACCAAAGTGCTTGGAAGAGAAAATTTTGAAAAGTTCAGAATGATGTTTGGACTCACAAGCACCCCTTCAGATTAACGAGGGGAATGTTAGATACCTAATCCTTAGGAATTGAGGTTCTTTGTAAATATTATTTAGGATAAATATGAAGAGTCATAGGTGAATAGAAAATTCGGACCTCTTGGAAGATGAAACCAAAGGTCATCTCACATTGTATTTATGAATGTCTCACGTTAATGCAAAGCAATCATCCATGGAGTTACTTATTCCTCTATCCATACCTGGCATGACAATCTATCTCTCCAAAATCCTAGCTAGGGAAAACAAAGAAAATGCTAGCTCACACCAAGGAGCTCCAACAAGCATGCATCACACAAGCATGTCCTCCAAGGCAATATGTCTCCTCTTCTTCTCTTCAACAAATACAATCTATGGTTTCATCTCAAAACCCTAATCTCTAAGTCTCCAAGGGATGGAACCCTAACCCTAGTATTCAAGATGCCCCAAGAAGCCCTAGCGACTCCAGGAGAGAGAGAGAGAGAGAGAGAAAGAGAGATCAAATACAAAAGATCCAAGAGAGAAAGGAAGACAAGTTCGCTCCACTTGGTCACATTTCTAACACAAGAATGAATAGATCATCATCTTCGACGTCGTCTCCACAAGAGTAAACCCTAGTATCTCACAAGAGCAACCTCCCAACAGAGACATCCTCTTTCTCTTTAATAACTTCTCCTAGGGTTTCCTCATGAATCCTAGCGTCCCACTCCAAGAAGACTAGTACAAAGAGATAAGGGAGGCCAACAATACTTATGTTGGCCTATGTTGTTAGAAGCCACCTACAAAGCCACATGCATACTAACACGTGGGGCATTACACTCCAAGAGTACACAAGTCAAGCTCCAAGGTGATGTTGTCTAGAAGCAAGGCTCTAAATTTAAGGGCACTCCACCAGGCATGTTCAATACTCCTCTTACAAGCCTCTAATGACTCCAACAAACCTCCTAAGCCATGTACTCCACTAGGCCCACTCCTGTTACATGGAAACTCGCAACTTGGGCATCTTCAAGTCAACTCTAAGACTCCATGCAAGTATCCAAGCTACCCTATGCTATCTAGGACCTAATTCCCTCCTCCAGGATGCAAAACGCTCCTCCTCCTAAGCAAGCACCCATCTCTTGTTGATGTTTGTAGCATTAGATAGGAACTTCCGCACAAGTCTAGTGTCGAATGTGTGGGAGTCGTCCAAAAAGGACCTTTCTTATCTTTGTAATTCACTTTAATTAAAGATAATTATTAAATTGAATAGAGTTTTATATTGAGTTGATTAATGTCTAATAAAATGTAAAGTATTTGCATTAGTGATTTAGATATAATCTCCACCGTCGATTGGGATTTAATCTCAACCGTCAATCTCATTGACAGATTAGGGTTATGGGGACTTGGTCATCAACTCAATGTTATAAAAGAAAGACAAAGCGACATGAATAGACATAGAAAAGAGTGTTAGAGAAATACAAGTGAGACATAGAGAGAGTAATAAAGGATTTTCGCTCAATGTGCAAGTTCAAAGGAGGAAAGAGGAAACAATTTGCAGTAGAAGAGTTTGACACGCAACAAGGCATTGTTACAACAAGGTGTTGTTGCAATAGAAGAAGATAAAGCTGTTGCAAAAGATAGGGCATGCTGACCCCAAAATCTCACCCTTGAGATTTGGATGGTCAAAGGGCCAGTCTATCCTTTCAGGATGGCATTCAGAGCTTATTCCTGATAGCACAGGATCATCATTCAGAGATTTTCCAGGCACATTGATTCTTGTCCTGGTCAGTTAGAGGATGGTTTCTTACATGGGTTGAGTTCAGAGCTTGTTTCAGTGGTTTCCAAGCTATTACAGGATGAGGTTTCAGTTCCAGGTTTGAGTATGAGAGATTTGCAACATTATGGGACACTTCTTTCCCATGAGGATCTTATTGACCCCTCACATCAGTTATTTGACAACATATTCTTACTCCTTGTCCAATTTTGCTTCCAATGAGTATAAACTTGATGGTATTTGGACAATCTTGCTTTTTGGTGATGAGGTGTCACAGGTGATGATGTGGCAGGGTGAGGTGGCGACCCATGTGGGGGCCACACGCTTAAATATGGGCCTTTTTCCTCCTAAAACTGGGCCCACTAAGTCGCCCAACACTTGCTAAATAAAAACTGGATAAAGTAAAGAAGTTTCCCAAAGTCATAAAGCGCCTTAAAGCCAGTCAAAAGTCAAACTGGGTGAGTTGTCTGCTTTCTGCTTTAGCTTTTAGCTTTTAGCTTTCAACTTTATCCTCTTTCCTTTTCTCAACTTTCCCCTTTTTCCTGCTTTATCTTTCCACTTTTTCCTTTATTCCTTTTTCTTTCCTCTCTTTCACTCATGCGACCTATTTCTCTCCATGAGGTTCGCCCTTCCCACCTTTTTGGCCACAACTTCTTCGTACCTAACCAGTTTTGACCCATTCAACCTCCATTCTTCTCCAGATAACTCCCAGATTTGACCAGAAGGCTTGGGAAAGGTTTGCTCAACCAGTTTTAGCAGGTATTCATGTAGTGACACATGGCAGATGGACAGATTGATACTTGGGCAAGGAACATTGGCTAGCTTTTTGCCCAGTTTGGAAACATCAAGGCAAATTCTTCATGCATTTAGCTATATGTGCATCATTCTTCCACAATTGACAGGTTGATCACTCTATTGCAGGAACATTCTATCTCTCATTCTATTCTGTCTCTCATTCTAGCTTCGGATTCTCAGTTTCTTGGAGATCATTGTAACAGTTCTTGGCTTTTCTCTGTGATGGAGCCATTCCTCTGATTTGACATGAATAAAGAGTCTTATGTGTTGATTTTGGCCTAGATTCTTGTTGTTGCATTGGATTTCTAACAAATTGCAGGTGTTTGAAGCTCATCCTTCATTGGGGGTCGATTTGGCACTTTTGAAGCACTCTTCCTTCTTGATTTACTATCTTTTTGCATTCTAATGGTTCACTTTGCTTAGGGTTTTCCACCAAAATTCATTTAAAATTAAATTTTATGCAGGTTTTGGGTGAGGTTATCTAACCCTCATCCCAAAACCATTTTGTTCTTGTTTGATTTGTGTTTTGCAGGTTAAATCTTATCTATCAAGCAACATGCCCTAGGGTAGCCTCCATGTGGTTGGCATGCACCAGCCCAAAACGAGAGGGGTGATATCAATTGTGACCTTAGAATCCACCCCTAAATTAAGCCTAGTTTGATTCCCTCAATCTACAACCAACCTAAAGCCAGGGTGTCAAATTTAGCCTTAATAGGGCACAAGAGGGTTTTTCACCCAGTCGTACAGGGTCGAGTTGCAAGGCCGTACAAGTTGTACGATGCACTAGAACAACCATGCTTTGTTGTAGATCTTTTCTTAGTGGGCTATTTTCCCAATTTGGGAGCCCTTGTAAACTTTGAGTAAATTTAATGAAAAGCTGATATTTGAAGGGCATAAATTTTCTGTGTGCTTCCGCTGTTTAATTTCTAGTTAATTTCTAGCCAATGTGTAATTATTCTATGGTCTGGATTTTTTGTTTAAAATTCAACAAGTAATTTTTTGCATGAGATCATAAGGAAGTAGTTTACCCAGGTTTGAAATTTTGACATGGTATCAAAGTAGGGTCTCTGAAATGAGATTTCGAAGTACCAATAGTAAGATCTAGTGCAGATTTGGGTTTACAACAACAAATCTATTAGATCTGAGTGATCAATAGTCAGGTCTAGTGTAGATTTGGGGTTTACAACGATAGATCTATTAGATCTGAGTGACCAATAGTCAGATATGGAGTTACAACAGTAGATCATGTAGATCTGAGCGACCAACAGTAAGATTAATCTCGAGGCCCGCAAGTTGCAGACATGGAGTACTGAGAGGCAGATCAGCAGGCAGAGCCCTTCACTCACCACACATCACCATCTAATCGATGGCAACAACATCCACCACGCCCAACTTTGCCCACAGAGGACAACAGGTCTTGCTTCATGAAGTAACAACAAGTCTGGTGTCGTGGTAAGTGTCATTTTAATATTTTAAGCATTTGAACATGTTGCAAAGGGTCCTTTCTTGATTTTGAAAACATTTGCTTGGAAATTATGCCTTTTGCCTCATTTCACGTTGGTGGTTGACATGTTGTCCTAGTAAGTGGGTTACCCTCGGGAAAAGGGCTACTAATAGGGGGTCTCCTTGAAGAGTCATCGTACCATTCCTGCACATACTTATCACTTCCATACTTCTTCCCTTTCGTTTCCTCGTCTTTTGGGTTTTCAGGCATATTAACCCAAGAAGGGCTTATACCTCATTTCATGTGAAGAAGGGGCTAAAGGCCTAGAGGCTTGTAGCTGGAAAAAGATAAAAGCCAATAAATTATTCTCCAGATGCTCACCCTAAGGTCCTGAGAGCAATGAAATGCTTCTCCATAAAATTCAAGGACCTGTAAAATAAAACACATAACTAATAAATGTCCCTCTTGTTGAGGGAATGCATTGCAGTGTCTTTTACTTTCCTTGCACATGGCACTCAATGTGTTCTAGCCTCAAGTGGCATTGCAATACTGTTTACTTTCCCTTGCATATAGTACCCAATGTTCGGACCTTAATCAATTAATGGCAAATAAAAGGGCTTGGAAAAAGGTTGCATTGAAAACGAGGATGCAACACACCCTCTACAAAGACACCCATAAATGAGACAATATGAGCCCTTGTATGTCAAGAAACCCCATGCCCAAAAGTCATACCCCCATTACCTCATACTCTTTACATGACTTAGAGAGGGTCTTCTTGGGAAACACTCCTTGACTTGGGAACCTTATACTCTTTACATGATTTAGAGAGGATCTTCTTGGGAAACATTCCTTGACTTGGTGAATGATCTACCCAATAGGGCACCATGACAACCCTCCCATACTTAAATTTTGGCGAGTTGTATAAGGTCTTTGAGCATTTGTTTATTTTGAAAAGGGGGGATTTGATGCACATGTTTGGGTGGTTCTTTTATTAAATATGGCTTACTTGGCACGATACTTAGGACTTGTGGACCCTTGGAGGGCATACTTGTTTGTCTTTGCAGGGCCTTGCTAGGTGAAAGCTTGTTCCTGGAGGCACAAGATTGCTTGGACCTTCATTTGGGGCATGAATCCCACATGTTGGATGATGTGCCCCTTCTCATTAGACACTTGGGAGGATGAACGTTGCCTTTGGAGGCACTTGGACACCATGAGATGATCACACGCTAACCCCTTGCACCTCAACGCTGGCCTTTGGAGGCCTAAAACTGTTAAAGTTTAAGCTATTATTAGGTTACCTTTCAATTTACTAGATAACAATAACATAGATAGGATCACTGAGAGAAACCCAATCACAAGATACACAACATTTATCCTGGGAAACCCTCATGGGGAAGAAAACCTAGCAAAACTTCCTTAATATAGATAGCCAATACAATGCCAAGACAATGACCCAAACAACACAGAAATTCCTCTCCCAAGGATGTGCCTCTCTCGCTCTTCCTTCTTTCGACAACTGGTAACTACAACTTCCTTCAATACTTGCGCACCGATGAACAAGTGAGTGTGTGTACAAATGAGGCGCTGACCTCTCTTATTTATACAATGTGGCAGGCGCTGAACTGGGGTGTCTTTTCATTGGCTAGGTCGACTTCTCATTCTGGGTGGTTATAACCACTTTAATATATTCTGGCTGGGCGGACTTCTCATTCTGGCTGGTTATACCCACTTTAATATATTCTGGGGCTGACTTTTCATTTAGCCTATTACAATTAGGGTTTGACCAATCCGCAAAAGGGGATTTGGTCATTTACAATACACGACATGATCAATCCACAAAAGGGGATTTGGTCATTTACAATACCTGACATAATCAATCCACAAAAGGGGATTGATCTAATCAATAATAAATAAATTTATCTTTTATTTTATCCACAAAAGGGGATAAGAATATTCTTTGCAGTTACACAATATTTTAACACTACCTCTTAACAAGAAGGATATTCTTTATCTTTTGACAGGTCACTGGATTCATCAACTGGGCAACATCATCAATTGGGTAACATCATCAACATCATTAATTGGAGAACGAGAGGCATCCACTTGGTTATCTGGCATCATGATCACTGACTGGCATATATATAAATCATCGGAAATTTTGTTCTCTTTATCTTCGTGCAAAAGATTTTCTTTCTTTCGTCTTCACACATAAGATACTTCTTTCTTATCTTCACACAAAAGATATCTTATCTTCACACAGAAGATGTCTTATCTTCACACAGAAGATATTCTTTGAGTTTTGCCATTCCTTTTATGTTCTCCCTTCTCTTGTAGTCATCTATCTCACCCATCCACTGCGGAGGACTACTACCATAACTTCACTCGTAGTCATCCCACATGAACTAAAGAAGCTAATATACTAGCCTGGGCAAGACTAGACTCCCTTTGCATGATCCATGCAGGATCATGACACAAACCTCAAGAGCCAACTAACCATTCCACATGGTCAAGGTTTGTGTTCCAGGCTACTCAATCCTTGGCCAGAGGAGAGTATCTGCCCGCTGCCCCTTGGAGAAACATCCACATTCCTCTCTACGAGGGTGGTCACACCCCTCTCTATGAGGGTATTCTAGCATGTCCCTAGAGTATCCAAAACTCAACACTTGGACAGAGGCCAACCTTGGCAAATTTCTCATTCCCCTTCTCTACGAAGGTCTTTTCTCTTTCTCCTTCTCTACGAAGGTCTAGCTATGGGATATGAAAAAATCTTTTGTGGTCTAAAATCTTTCCATGGTATAATACCATGCTACCCATTTGTTGGGCACCATCCATCTACGGGATAACTTTCATCTTGATCAAAATATCTAGGCACCATCCATCTGCTTTCCTAATTGCATCAAATCATGATCCTCCATTTTGAACTCGGAGACATGGCTCCCTCTTGCACCAAACTAATAGCTTCTAATCATCATCCTTGAAGTTCTCTTCTGTAATATTCTGAGTGCCTTCTTGAGTTTGAACATTTCTTTCTTTCTGTCTTCATACTGGATCAACCTGCTCCCTCTGCATCTATAAGAACGGTACTAGAGCAACCTGTAGTTACTTGCATCTCATCAACTATATCTGAGTATCCATCTTTTTCTTCATCTTGAACATTTTTGTTTTGCATCTTTAGGAGCCTCCTCCTCCTATATAAATACTGGATATTGTTTGGTCTTTACTGACTGTCACCATATCATACGTCCTTCTCATGCTGTCTAACTTCTGCAAGTCAAGGCATAAGTACTTTCTTCCGAGACCTGTAAACTTACTTACAGTATGCTTTCTGAGACATGTCACTTAGCCAATTAGTTAGTAACAATAAGCAGTAATAAAACTATATCATGATTCCTATCAGAGTAGTACACATCTTTTCTTAAGCAAAACTTGTTCAACTATGCACACATTTGAAACCCTAATCATGAATAAGACTTTTGAACTCTTTTTCACTTTAGCTATGAAATTACCAAATTTTTCCCTTACTATCATAGCTAAACACATACCTTTGTCACTCTCATGAATGATCATACCTAAAATAAATATTTTATCTCTTTCTTTATCCTCTTCTTTGATACTTCCTTCATAAGTCTGCATAGACACTGAAATAAAACGAGGTTAATTAACATTCTCACAAAAGACTAACTTGTAATGATAAAGTATTAAAGTAAGCAAGATACTAAAAATAAACATGAATAGTTATCTTTTGTTTTTGTGTGGGGAGGCTCTACGGACTCTACCATTTGCTATCTTTCTTCAGATCAACTATCTTCAACTTAAAGTACATAATCCTCAATTCCTGCTGAAGCTTTCTTTGAGGGAGGAGATTCCTCTTCGTCTCCCACATGTGCTTGATGCTTTCTTTTCCCTCTGGTTCTGGTACACCCACTGTAACATGTTTTAGGAGATCATTCTCGTCTAGAATCATCTGCAACCTATGCTTCCAAGATCTGAAATTTCCAGATCCTTCCAGCCTGTCTTCTACTCTCATACTGGTAGCCATTCTTTCTTGTAGTAGAAACCCTAGCCCTCCGGGCTTATAGAAATAATAGAAAAATCAAATTTCTTGGATTTGAAAACTGAACTCACAAAAAGATGCGTTGGACTGAGGCGAGTATGTTGGTATAGTCAGTTTCTGAAAATTCCAATTTTTGACCCTTGAAACTAGACCAATGGATTTTTGGATTGGTGCTTCTGGCTTCCCGGTACTTCTGGTTTTCCGGTACTTCTAGTTTTCCTAGTACTTCTGGTTTTCCGGTACTTCTGGTTTTCCGGTACTTTTGGTTTTCTGGTACTTTTGGTTTTCTGATACTTCTGGTTCTCTGGTACTTCTGGTTTTCTGGTTCTATTGTACTTTTGGTACTCTGGTTTTCTAGTACTTTTGGTACTTTGTGAAAACTAGGGTTTCATTTTTCGGAAGATCTAGCCACTGAAAAGTTGCGCTGAAGATGCCAAAGTGTTCCTTGAGGTAGGGCACACTTTTCTAGATGGTTTTGGGGCTGAAATTCTTCTTCAATAAAAAGATCTAATTTTCTTGTACGACAATAGTGACGTTTTTCTTTTTCCTGTGAAAGATTCTCTCTTCAACTCAGCTCTGATACCATGTTAAAGTTTAAGCTATTATTAGGTTACCTTTCAATTTACTAGATAACAATAGCATAGATAGGATCACTGAGAGAAACACAATCACAAGATACACAACGTTTATTCTGGGAAACCCTCATGGGGAAGAAAACCTAGCAAAACTTCCTTAATATAGATAGCCAATACAATGACAAGACAATGAAACAAACAACACATAAATTCCTCTCCCAAGGATGCGCCTCTCTCTCTCTCTCTTCCTTCTTCCGGCAACTGGTAACTGCAGCTTCCTTCAATACTTGCGCACCGATGAACAAGTGAGTGCGTGTACAAATGAGGCGCTAGCCTATTTTATTTATACAATCTGGCAAGCGCTGAACTAGGGTGTCTTTTCACTGGCTGGGCCGACTTCTCATTCTGGGTGGTTATAACCACTTTAATATATTCTGGCTGGGACGAATTCTCATTTTGGGTGGTTATACCCACTTTAATATATTCTAGGGCTGACTTTTCATTTAGCCTATTACAATTAGGGTTTGACCAATTCGCAAAAGGGGATTTGGTCATTTACAATACCCGACATGATCAATCCACAAAAGGGGATTGATCTAATCAATAATAAATATATTTTATCTTTTACTTTATCCGCAAAAGGGGATAAGAATATTCTTTGCAGTTACACAATATTTTAACAAAAACGTCACTTTCTATGCCCTAGACGTCACATGAAGGCTAGGGTTTTTGATGGGGTTCTCATGGTTGATGGTGATGTGACATGGTTTGATGGAGAGAGAGACACATGGCATGCACTAGAGCACTTGGTGGGAGGGCACATGGCCTTTGGAGGCCCAACGATCTTCATCAAAGGGCTCAACGTCTCTCTTGGAGGCTTAACATCACCCCTAAAAGGGGATTTACTTTATGTATTTTGTAATTTTAAGTTGTAAAGGGCAAATAGAGGATGTTGACCTCTCTAATTTGTTGTTGACATTTTTAAAAGTGGACAAATTGGTTTTAGGTGACCTCATATAAATAGAGGTCACCTCATTTCATTTTATCATCATGTGCTTGAGAATTACATACTCTCTTGGCTGAAACTTTTTCCCTACTTGGGAAAATCGCTCTATCTCTTTCTTGGTGTATTGTGGATGCTTATTTCTTTTCTATTGGAAGGAAGGCTAGCGCTATCTCTTGATGCTCATTTTCTTGGCGATGTGATGGAATGTTCTTGGTAAAGAAGGGTATTGCATGTTATCTCTTGAAATTGGTAAGGAATTTTCTGCATAAGTGTGTTGTTTCTTCTTGTTTCAAGGTTAATTTGGATAGATCTTTGGAGGAGTATAAGGACATACACCCTCCATCAAGATCCATTTTTGTTATCATTAAAAAGAACTATTTTGCAAAGGTTGCTACAAGCAGTAAAAGGGCTTACACCCCTTGTAGATTTACCTTGCTAGGTTTTGTTTGCTCCAGGGAGTAAATGGGCTTACACCTCTAGAGAAGTAACAATCCCTAACTCATACACAAGAGACTCCATTAACCCAATTAATAAGGCACTCATCTACTTGCATTGGAGATCGTATATTTATGCATTGGTATACGTGAATTTTTGAGATATTGCTATTGTTCAAGTTGGATCTACTTCTACATGTTATAGGCTTTCTTGTGCCCTAGGGGCATCTTGATTGGCCAAGTAATTCTCTTTGCTGTTATAAATTAATACTACAGCCACTAGGGCTGCTGCAAAAACATCTTTCTCCACTTATTGTTCACTTTTCTAACGCTAAAGGTCACTAGCAAGCTGCCATAATTGTTCTACTAATTGAATGCTATCTTTTGGGTGGATTGTTTGTTGATTTTGGTGGGTAGAAGTTGCTGCTGTAACAATAGTTTGCTACAGCCATGAGGCTGTTACAATATTTGCTGATAACTCTAATTAACAGCCCCTTAAATGCTACCAAACCTTGCTCTAACTATTGGGAATTTATCTAGTTATTGCTAGCTTTGTTTCCATCATCTTGCACTAGATTTTGGTAGTCTAATTTGCAGCTGGTATAACTTGTTTACTGTAGAAAATATATTTCCATACTGCTGCAATTTTGGGACAGCAAGGTTTCTCGCTGATTCCCCACTGGTTAAAGGCTTTGTTTATCATCTATATCTTGTTATGGGCAGGGCTAACACTATTTTGCAGGTACACAACCTTGGCAAATCATTCAACAACTATCAAGACTCTTTATCAAGCCTATCTCCATCTCCTAATTCCGACCTTTAGGGGGGTCCTCTCATACTCTTTCACTTTCCGTCTCAATCCCCCTAGGGTCACCCCAGATTCCCCCCTTGTGGTGATTTCATCATCACTAAAGTGAGGGGAGTGTTTATCTAAGGTGACAGTGGGTAGATACTCCCGTAGTTGTCACACCTTTGTGGTTTGGTTTGGGCTTTGCCCAAGCTACAATTTGTGTGATAACAGGAATGACTGTTTGTATCTAATAAGACCAATGTTACCGAAGCACGGAGCAAACCATGATCGAGAGCGATCCCAAAAGAACCTGGGAGCGAAGCATCCCGAGAACATTTTATTTATAACATATATTTTAATGCATATGTATTCATAAAAAACATGAAGAATACCAAATTAGTTGCTAAAAAGATGAAAACATACATATTTATGCTACTTGTCTACATTAGTATGAAGCTGTAAACATGTCATCATAGTAGAATCTATATTAATCATGGAGCATCAATCATTTAGTACTACATAGATAACATCAACCATATTGCAAATGCAGTTACAAAATACAAACTTACAAACATTTAAAATACAATCAAATAATAGGAAGTAGAGTATACTATGAATTTATGAAATGAAATAGCATATCATGACCAAAGAGTTGTGTTTATAGAATAGGCCATGTGTTGATGTTTTGTAGCTTTGGGTACGTATTCTCACATGGCCTTGGTGTGAGGCATGTGAGAATCCATGTGAGAATCTTCGTTGGCACCTCGTTGCACTTTCGTTTCGGTGAAAACGCCCTTGGAATGAAGTTGGGGCTTCACGGGTTTAATGATGGGCTTTGTGGGCTTGTGTTGGGGTTTCACACCTACATGGAGCAATTAACTATTCTAATTAAATGTTGAGTTTGTAAAGGGGCTTCTAATTCAACCATTGGACTTGTATAAAAGGAGATCAAGGTCATTGCGGCATTTCATTCTTGTGTGGATGCTTGGTGATTTTAGTCCAAGTGTGGTGACCTCAGTTGCAGCTATGGAGAGCGGCCGCTAGGCCTCAACTTTCAAGTTTGCTGTTATTTTATTGTTTTGTGCAGGTTCTATGGAGAGGAGAGCTCAACCTAGGAGAGTAAGGTAGCAGTGGCCTGTGGGATGGGTTCTGTGGCAGCTGCAGGTCTGTATGAGGCTGCCAACAAGTAGGAGGGGGCTCGACCAACCTAGTGGAGGCTGGCGTAGGCTTAGGACAAGAAGCTGCTAAGCCTAGAGGGCTCGACATGTGCTTTAGATGCCTTCTAGATAGAGAAAAGAGCTGCCGCAGGTGAGGAGGAGACTCTGCTTGGTGGCTTAGGACAACATCCAAGTGCTGGGGCTGTTTTGGAGGCCAGGACGTCAGCTACAAGTGTGCTGGGCAAGGAGAAAAGGTTGTAACAGTGCTGGGACAATTCTGGGACAGTTCTGGGCAGTGTTGGGGTTGTTACAACCACCCTAGCAGCAGTACTGAGTGCTGCCATTAGGGCTGTAACATCCAAGTCTATAGCAAACCATGAGGACAGTCCTGGAGCAGACTTTGGACATCCCTTGAGGGCAGATTTTGGACAACAAAGGAGGGTTGGAACTATGACAAGGTCCCGACAGCTTGGTGACAGGTTGAGGGCAGGTTTAGGACTGATGTGACAGCCTAAACAATCAACAACAAGGTCAATCCTTGGGGCGACAAAGAAGGGCTGAAAGGACTCAACCAACCTTGAGAAAGGAGTTGTAGAGGTGGTGGAGTGTTTGAGGAGGCAAGGGATGCCCTAACCCTCAGACTTAGGACAACAACATTGGCATGGAAACCAAGGAGGGTTTCAACAGTGTCTTGTAAGTTGTTTTGGCATTTTCTGTGTAAGAGTAAATTGGGCCATTGTCCCTAGTACAGAAGCCCATTTATTTTGAGCCTTGTTCTAGGTTAAGAACAGGTGATTTTGGGCTTAAGATTCTTGTGTACTTGTGTATGATCTAATAGCTAGTTTTATTTTCCGCTGTGCTAAGGTGTTAGGCATCTCAGTGTGTTTATGTTTACAGTTCAAATTGTGTAAGTTTGTGTATTCTGTTGAGAACATAGACCGGACCTGAGGTGCGTGTGCACCAAGTCTGGGTGCACTACGAAATCTAACACCATGTGTCTAATTTCCAAAATAGATATTAGAAACTAAAGTCTAAAAATTGAAAATCTAATATGACAACTAAATAAGTGAAAAAAGAGCTAAGTAGTCTAATCTATTATCAAAATTTCCTTCCTTTTGGCACCACCACGAGCGCCACATAGTTGTGGTAGTGGAGGTAATTGTGAAGATGTAGTTGGACCTAAAAATCTTACAATTGGGTTGACCATGGCATCTCAATACAATTATCATTATAAGAAAGAGCAACCTCCAAGTCCTACAAAGCCAATGCTTCACCCTACAAATTGTCTTCCTCTGGATCACTATCCCAAATATTATATGATTTATCCATCTTTGCCTCCTCACAATAATGGGACAACAACCACAAGTTTTAATGCACATAAAACCAAGCGCTCTTCTCGGTTTACATTCAACCTATTTCGCTTGACACTATACATGAAATTATAGGTGCTCCAACACCTCTCTGCGAAAGAAGTTTTTATAACCTATGAAAGCACCCATTTCACCAAATGTTGCAAATGTGGCGTAAAACCACCATACAAGTTTTACCATGGAGAGAAATCGACTTCTTTTGATCTCTAAATGGATGGGAATAAACAAATAATCCTTGGGCACTTGTGTAGGTGCTCAATTGTTGTCATATGGTATTGCGCTTCTCATTAGGGAGAAGTTTGTCTAATGCTTGCATGTAACCACTTAGAAACCTCTAGATCCATGCGAAGTTTTCTCTTCACTTCGCCACTAGGAGCAGGTGCTTTAGCCATGATGTAGCATAGTATTTTGGTGTAAGGACATATGCTTAGGCATGGAGTGAAAAATCATTGAGTAGGTACATCCTCACATTTTTTCGGCTAGTTGTTTGGTGCACACATTGAATCTTTTGATGCATGATATTGTTAAGCATAAAGAGTGTGACATTGTTACAATTTGTTGCATTATTTGTAATTACTTATCACATTGGATGGCCCAATATCATTAATGGTTTTCAGTAGGAAGTTTGCAATTTTTTGAGAAGATGCAACAAATGATGAGTAGGAAGACTACACCACTAGCTGACACACCAATAACGCTTATCAATTGTTGTTTTTGAACATTTGTCCAGGAGTCAGATACGAAACCCCACTATCCAACCACTCATTTTTAAACTGTCCTAGAGCTCTCTAGACTTTGGCTTTTTCCTTGTCTAGCATTATAGTTCTAACTTTCTCATATCTTCGGCTCTTGTATCCTTTTGAGCATTATGAATGGCCTTGACCATAGCATGCTAATGGGGGGAAGTGAAAAACATTGAATGGTATACCACATGCATAAAGAAACCTCATCACTTTTGCATCCACCTCATCCTTACCACCAACATCAAGGAGATCTTCTATTGCTCTACTTCCACCCCTTGTATGCAAGCCCTTGACCCCACTAGCATTAGATGAACTAGATGTGGCAAGTTTGGAATGGCCAAACATTCTCAATGTGGAATCGCATTGAAACATTTGTTTTTTGCCACTCTTTCTTTATGTTGCTTCCTCTTTCTTGATGTATTTTGATCTCTCTTCATTTGATATTGGGGGCAAACTTTAGTTCCACCAACGTTAAGCTTGTCACCCTACATTATCCCACAAAGATGCCTCCTCACACGAGTATATGAACCGGTGTAAGGTTTTCCGTTATGACTATTTTTTGCACAATTGTTTTGTGGTTTGCCTTCATCCCCTCCATCTTCAAAGAATGGGTCACTATGAACATCCTCCTCTTCTACATTATGGACCCTATCATGCCTATTCCCCACTAACACCATGAGAATAAAAAGTGGAAGCATACACCATACGAAGAACGCTTTTTTCAAGTCTTGGACAACAAACCTACAATAGAACGAGGAAGAGAAGGAATGAGAAAGATAAGATAAGATAAAATTATTTTATTAACATAAAAAAGGAGGAGAAGAGAGCATATGAATCCGTAAACAAACAGCATAGAAAAAAACTTTGCAAAGAATGGGGTTTGAGCTTATCTTTTCAACTCTCTAACTGTTAGCAATAGTGGAATGTATTATGTGACTATGGAAGCCTTTGAGATCTTCCAAGCTCTCACCAATATATGCTTTTCTAAAAAAGTACCAAACTCCTCTCTCAAAACACTAGCTTTAGATGCATGAAATGATAAATTGGAATGAGAAAGATGAGGAGGAAGGGGTTTAATACTCCCAAGGCCATTTCCCTAGCCTCAAATGGCTATTGGGACCTTCCCATGGCCCCCACAATACCTTAAAATAAATTAAAAAACTGCTCTTTTTTCATGGGAGCATGCCAGAGCATTCGGGGAGCATTCTGAGAGCAAGGTTGAGAGGGTTTGGGAAATTGAGAGTGAGACAAGGAGCAATGAGCTCCTCGATGGAGCTCCTGAAAATTCGAAGGAGATTGGAATTGTTTCGAGAGTAAGCTCTTGGGATAGCTCCCAAAATGAACTCCCTAGGAGCGCAATTCCTGAGAAAATGGGTCCCTTGGGAGGACTATTTTGGTATCATTGAATAAGACACTAAAGCATGATCATTTGGACCTTCTTGATTCAAGATCACTTTGTATATATATGACCAAGGCTAGGGCCCCAAATCTTAGAACCATATTTAATAAGTTATAGTAGGTTTAGTGAGTGCATCAAAGAGCTTCATCCTAGATGGAGAGAAACATTTCAACTGGGCATGCTAAACGACCCTCAATGGGTGAAACAATGAACACAAACACTTATGTTTGACTACGCTACCACGGCAGGGGGCTAATTTTTTTGTCAAAATCACTATGTGCTTCCACATTGCACCTTCCGAGTATTCATGCCTCCAAGGAGAATTGAACCTTGTGTTAAAGTTGACCTATTGTTCCAAGGTATTCTCCTTCAATGGTGACAACAATTATGACTAGATCCAACACAACAATGATTAGAAAATCCAATCTCGCCTAGATCCTTGTGCCAATTGCTGCTATGAGGAAGACACATTAGGTAGGTACAATAGTTAAGTAGATTCAATGGTTGAGGCATATCCATATATGTGCCATCTTTAGAAAGTGTTATTTTCATACTTAGTTTACATGCAGTTCTAATTTAGATAGAGTGCATGGTTAGAGGGAGTACCAAATTTAGCCAAAGCACAGTGTCCAAGGAGAGAGGTGCATGCATGTACACAACAAGTTTTTTCCTAGTGGGCTCTCTGTTCTAGGCTACCCTATCCTTGCATGAAGGTGCACTCTTCCCGTATGCATTTAGGGTTAGGGTTTCTCTCCTCAACTTAGGTGTACCACTAGTATGGTCTTCCTTTTTGTAAAGGAGTGAGTTAATAAGTGGACAATCTCAACCTTTCCAATGTGTGCATTTTTTTAGGGAAGGAAAAATTCCATCCTGATCCACTCATTTTTGAAATTCTGATGATTTGGGTCTTTTTAAAATGGCCTAAAACCCTTGCGGGAAAAATTCCATGGTCGAAGTTTCCATCAATTAGGTGGAACTATAACTTTTGGAAAAATTCCTACCGGGTTTGGTGAAGAATTTCAATCGGAAAAGGGTTGAGTTTGTCCACTTATTAACTTATTCCTTTTGTAAACCTTAGTTTCTCCCGTTCTATAAAGGAGACTAAGGGTGCTTCACTAGAGTGTGTATTAGATGAGAGATACATGAAGTTTTGAGCATATTGCTTTGCGATCTTTGTTTTTAGTGAATAGAAGGTGATTGAGTGTCACTGACTTTGTATTCACTATCATAATTTCTAGAACTTTGATTTTCCTATAAAATGCGGTGTTTACACTTGTGAATCTACAACCCAGACTTTTTAGTATACATAGTCCTAAGGTTTTGATAGGTGTGTTCAAATTTTCAGATTCATATTCTAGGATTTTGATTTATAGGAAGTGCAAATTTGTGTATCGTGTCAAAAAAAGGTGACATGGTATAAGAGTTGTGTATTTGATATCTTCTTGGATCTATGTATGGAGAAGGCGACTACTTGTGAGAGGGAGCTGTCGGAAGATTTCTGCAGGTGTGATGCCTAGAAGAGTCTAGAGATTGGAGTGATCCATGCCTGAGATATGTACACGCACTTGTGAGGGGTTGTGGGTGAGATGCCTATGTAGCTCAAGTGATTGGAGTGATGATTTTCACTTGTGACAGGTTGTTGTTTTATTTCTAGCTGATTTGTTTGTTTGAGGTGTATTCAAAAGTTATAGGAATGGCTAACTTGGGTCTCAAAGATTGCGATCACTTAGAGGATGCTTCCAATGTTACACTTTGGAAGTGCGAGCTTCAAATGCTCGAAAAGTTTGATCTTTGAACTATATTGTAGAAGGGGGGCTATAATGGCCACCGATCCTGTGCCATTGACCGAACACAATTAGAAGGTGGCCAAAGAGAAGAGAATCATCCTGGATTCCTTTAAGGACCATTTGACCCCTCACATCACGGACAACTCGGCTAAGGATATGTATGATGCCTTGATTGCTTTGTATTGGAGTATGAATATTTCCCACAAGATGCTCCTAAAGAACAAGCTCATTACCACAAACATGAGTGACACAAACACGATGGCTAGCTACTTGATGAATTTGAGTTGAGAGATCAACGTGCTATTATCGAGATGAAGGTTGAGGATGAGGGGTTGGTGCCCATAGCACTAAATGTGCCTTTTGCACCTTGGGAATCCTTTGTATAGGATGCCTTTTCTCATGAGAAGCTGCCCACCTTTGAGAAACTTTGGGACAACTTTGCCCAAGAGGAGATGAGGTGAGAGATAGTTGCACCCATAGTGGAAGAGATCCAGAGTCTATCCCTCAACAAAAAGGTGAGGAGAGGAGAGGAGAGGAGGTGAGAAAGGAGGACCTAGGAGGGGTTAGAATGGATAGAAAGAAGATTCCAGTTCTTCGAACTAGGGGAAGAAAGACTTGAGTCATCTGAAGTGTTTCCAGTGCCAAAAGATGGGCCACTATGCATCTCAATGTCCCGAGAAAAAGAAGGCCAAGGGCAAGTAGTAGCAATGGAAGTAGTTTGCAAGGAGTGCAAAAGTTTGTGTTGGAGTGGATGAGTTAGCATCCAAGCATGATATATCTTTCTCCATGGTTTTTACCTTTCTACTCACACCATTTATAGTGTAGGGTGGTATATGGATAATGGAGAATCCAGACACATGACCTTCAACAAGAAAGCATTCAACATAGTTAAAGAGCAGGGGGCCGCATATAGGTGGAGTTGGGTGATGATGCTACATATCCAATTACTGGAATGTGATATGTCTCTTTCTACGTACTTTTAGGTGATGTTCTTGCGCTACATGATATTTTGTATGTTCTTGGTTTTGTTATCACCCAATCTATCATCCTTGTGCAAAGCCTATCACAAGGTGCAAGACAAGTGTAACTATTAGAAGTACTTGCCATTGCCACCATAGCAATTACTGTTAAATTTTTTAATTAAATAAAGTACCAAAGCAAGTGTTTCTCTTCCCTAGGCGCCTAAGGGGTGAGAAAGTGCCTAATGTGGGCCCTAGTCATTTAATTTGTGAGATGCAAATTAAAAGGTGACTTTATGACTAAAGTGAGGGTGAGTGAAGAGACATTTAATCTCAGCCACTCATCTAATCTAATATCAATCATTGGATTAGAGAGACTCCTCACCTACCTCATGAGGTCGATTAGGGTAGAGGGGCGCACCCATTCTTGAGTAGTTGAATCATTTTTGAGAGAGCAAGAGAGAGAGCTTGAGCCCACGGAAGAGAGAGGGATCTTTGTTGGGTACAGTGAGACTTCAAAGGCTTTCCATATATACCTTCCTTACTCGAGGAAGACTGTCTTGAGGAGGGATGTCAGATTTGAGGAGGACGGAGCCTTTAGGAAGTCTAGAGGGACAAAGAAGGGTGAGCAGTCTTCACCACAGATTCAGGTGAGTCCGCAGCAGACTACAGTGACATAGAGTTCGGGGCCACCAGCTTCGGTGACGACAGGTTCACAGGTGACAGGGCCACAGAGTTCAAGTTCACAGGCTACTGGTCCACAAGTTTCGGGATCAGGTACTTCATAGTCTACTACAGGATCATTGTCTTCAGGAGATGGGGTTGAGCAGGGAGAGTCCCCTCCACAGGATACTACTTCAGAGAGGAGGAAGCCCAAGTGGCTTTAGGACACTTTGAGGGAGGCACAGGGTTCAATGGGGAATCCCAGACAGGCAGTGAGGGAGAGTAAACCTCTCGAGAGGTTTTGCAGCTACATCGCGATGGTGAGCAGTATTCGGGAGTCTGAGCCTCCCACTTTTGAGGAGGCCACTAGTAGACAGGTATGGAGAGATGCCATGATGGAAGAGTACAATTCCATCACGAAGAACGATGTTTGGGAAGTTGTTCCTAGACCCGAGGGGAAGTCAGTGGTGACTTCTAGGTGGCTCTACAAGCTAAAGCATGTTGCGGATGGCAGCATTGAGAAGTACAAAGCTCGTTTTGTGGCTCAGGGGTTTTCACAGGTTGAGGGAGTCGACTATGATGAGACCTTTGCACCGGTTGCTAGATACACTTCGATCAGGGCAGTGATCTCCATTGCAGCAGAGATGGGTTGGAAGATCCACCAGATGGATGTGAATACCGCATTTCTGAATGGTTTTATTGAGGAGGAGGTGTATATTGAGCAACCATTGGGCTTTGAGGTGCATGGGAGAGAGTCTCATGTGTGTAGACTGAAGAAGGCATTGTATGGGCTGAAACAAGCTCCCAGAGCTTGGTATTTGAGGATAGATG
>JZKD02S1625799.1:467220-489986 GCA_000966675.3 Picea glauca
AGGTCTTCTTACATCCGCCTTATTCTATTTTATTGAAAGGTCTTATTAATATTGACCTTTATTACATCCGAATACATTGATCTACCTATGTGCGGGTTAGGACCTTAACAGGCAGTCCCGACAACACTTCTATGCACATTTCTCTTAGCTACCTTGTGAAGGCATTTATAATACTGTGTATAAAGCACATGAAAGGATGAAGGCATGGAAAAGGACATCTGCACCTTTGTGGCAGAATGTGACATTTTCCAATGACACAAGGGAGAGACAGTGAAACCTCCAGGCGAACTACAACCTTTACCCATTCCATCAATTGTATGGAATTCATTATGGGGTTACCCAAATTTGGCAATAAATCTGTAATCATGGTTGTGGTTGATTGTTTTTCTAAATATTCCCATTTTTTTGCTCTACAACGCCCCTTCAAAGCCTTTATGACCGCTCAAGTATTCATGGATAATATCTTTAAACTCCATGGTATGTCGTAGTCTATTGTGATGGACCATGACCCCACCTTCACTAGCAATTTCTAGCAAGAATTGCTTATTCAATTGAGTGCCCTGGAGTTGAAACAATTCTTGCTAGAAATTGCTCGTGAAGGTGGGGTCATGGTCCATCACAATAGACTACGACATACCATGGAGTTTAAATATATTATCCATGAATATTTGAGCGATCATAAACGCCTTGAAGGGGCGTTGTAGAGCACAAAAATGCGAATATTTAGAAAAACAATTAACCACAACCATGATTACAGATTTATTGCTAGATTTGGGTAACCCCATAAAGAATTCCATACAATTGATGGAATGGGTAAAGGTTGTAATTTACCTGGAGGTTTCACTGTCTTTCCCTTGTGTCATTGGCAAATGTCACATTCTGCCACAAAGGTGCAGATGTCCTTTTTCATGCCTTCATCCTTTCATGTGCTTTATGAAACCTTGAATGACCTATTGTGGGAGAGGGATGTAGTTCAAATAACACTTGTGATTTAAATGTTCATTGCTTGGTCAAATAAAGATGCTCTTTATAGTGAAGCTCTTTATTTTTTTCCAAGTGCAACCTTGATATGCATGGGAAACCATTTGAAGTTGTTGGATCAAGCAAACGATCTTAGGATCTGTCAACCATTCACGGTGACATCATCAACCGGTCTATTAATATGAAGGAGAGTTAAAAGAGGGACCCTACCTCTTCATACATCCGAGAGAGAGCATCAACTACCACATTCTCCTTGCTCTTCTTATAAATTATGTCATAGTCATATCCCAACATTTTGGTGACCCATTTTTGTTGTTCAGGGGAGAAATCCTTTGCTCTAGGAAGTATTTCAGGCTGCAATGATCAATTTAACCTGGAAATGTTTCTTGAGTAGGTATGGATGTAAGATCCCACACCATGAAATATAGTGACCTTCTCCTTTTCATAAGTTGACTTTCCCAAGTGCCTCTCACATAGTTGTTTGCTAGTAAAAGCCAATGGTTGTCTCTCTTGAACAAGCACTGCTCTGATGCCTTTACCCAGGGTATCCCATTCCAAGACAAAGGTCTTAGTGAAGTCATAGATAGCGAGTAATGGGGTTGTACACAACATTCTTCAAGTCTTGGAAAGCTCGTTCAATAATGTCATTCCAACTGAAATAATTTTTTCTTAGCAAGGCTATGAGGGGAGCTGCAATTTTACCATAGTTCCTTATGAACTTTTTATAATAACTAGAGAGACCAAAAAAACCTCCTAAACTTATAAGAGTTTTGGGGCGAAGCCAATCCTTCATCACTTCAATTTTATTTAGATCTATATGCACACTTAGATCTATATGCACACCATCATTACTGACAATATGGCCCAAATTTTCCACTTTAGAGACACCAAAGGCACATTTGGACCTCTTCGGAAAGAATTGATGATCAACAAGTAGTTGTAAGAACTGATTCCCATGGGTGACATGGGCTTGCCAAGTTTCACTGTAAATCAAGATGTCATAAAAAAAGACAAGGACCAAATGGTATAGAAAGGGTTTAAATATTTTTTTCACGAGAATTTGGAAGGTGGAAGGTGCATTGAAAAGGCCAAAGGGCATCACCAAGAACTTGCAATGGCCTTCATGAGTGAGAAAAACATTTTTAGAAATATCTGCCCCCTTCTTGCGAATTTGGTGATATCCCAAGCGAAGATCTACTTTGGTGAATATTTGAGCACCCTTGAGCTCATCCAAAAGGTCACCAATGACCGAAATGGGAAACTTATCCTTGACTGTCAGTTTGTTCAAATCTCGAAAGTCATGACACATGCACCAAGTGCCTTCTTTCTTGAGGAATATGATGGACGGTGAAGAATAAGGGCTGGTATTAGGTCGGATTACACCAATGGCTAGCAACTCTTGAACTATCTTTTCTATTTCATATTTTTGGGAAAACAAATGGCAATACATGTGTACATTGGGTGGAAGGCTACTTGCTATAAGAAAAATATAATGATTGTACTCACCTCAGAAGGGTGGTAGTCCTTAGGGAGGTTCAAATATGGGTTGGTGTTAGTCCAAGACTAACTGCATGTTAGAATGAATGGGTTGAGAAGGTGTCTCAAAGGCTTGAATGGCATGGAATTGAGTCACGATGCTTGAATGCCCCTTTTTAATAAGTTTTTTCATACGGTGGGAGATGATGATTTTGGGAGAGTCAATTGTAATTCAATTAAAAGTGTAGCTATGTCCCTCCTGCTTGAAACTCATGTACAACTCATGGAAATCCATGGTGATGGGGAAGGCTAATGTTCGTAACCATTCAACGCTCAAAACAATGTCACAAACATGTGGGGTTTTAGGGAATAATGACCCATTTGAAGTCTCATATTTTCACAATGACCACCACATTTCATTGAACCTCCATTAGAAAACATGATTTGGAATTTGTTCAAAGCATGGATGTAGCAATTAGTTTCTTGGGATACATGACGATAAATGTGTTGGAGATATTACACACTCAACTAGAATTATTTTCTTAAGTTTGATGGCCCAATGTTGAGAATGATTCCTTATATGAAAATATTCTCTCTAGAGAATATTCCCCTACAATATAAGGTGCATCTCTTCAGTTTAGAGTCAGTTACACTCAGTTAGACTAGTGGAATTCACTCATGCATGGTAACCTTGATTTTATCACCAGCAGTTGCATGTGTTTCTCTCACTTCCACACGCGTGACTCAGTTAACTGATGATTGCATGGATCAATTAACTAGGACTATGTGGCAATTCACTCCATTGTTTGTTAGTGAGTGTCTAGATCTCTCTAGATCAATACTATGGCACATTAGTTATTCATGTAGCATATATCTATTGTAAATTATTCACTCTGTGTGTGGAATACGATTAATTGAAATTCTTCCATTCTTTCCTCCATTTCTTATCTCTTCTCTTCACACCATTGCATGTTGTGTATGCTTGATTGTTTGCTAAATCTTCTGTGCGGGTATCTCAGAAATTCTATAAAACAAAATTACGGATACTGCCGCTATCAATTAAAACAATGACTTTGCGATATTTGATGTAGCCAATCAATTTGAGGGTTTGGGGAGTAGAAATTCCAATTAATGCATGTAAGGAGATTTGTGGTTCCACATCCTGCAGATCATATGGGGGCATGGATTCAACATATGGATCAAGAGTCTTTGGAGGGACAAATTCAACTTCATCATCAGAAATTCCCTAAAAAATTTCCATAAAGATTTTTTGCTCCTTGCATTTATGCTCAAGAAAATATTTCTCATCAAAGTTGTAGAGAGACCTTTAAGTTGGTGCTCCGCATTTTTGGCACAAGCTAACTTGTGGATCTATAGAGGTGGAGAGGACAAAGAGGGATTGGTAGGGGAGGCGGGGGAATAGTGAGACAAGGATGTAGAATAAATGGGGTCTTTTTAATTTGAGCATTCACCACCTTTTGATCTTCCCGGGCTCTTTGAGAGGATTCCAACAAAGTAGTAGGATGAGCCATTAAAACTTGTGCATGTATCTCTTCTTTCAAACCATTGACAAAACATTCCCTAAAAAAAGTATCTGTAATACCCCTGTTTCCCCCAGTTTGTAAATATAACTATAACTGGCCTAGAGACTATGGAAGACTAAATATGTGTGAATGTTTGATTTGATGAACCTTTGTATAAAAGGGTCAATGTATGAATTTTCTGTTATTAATAGAAATTGGATATGTGTTGCACAATTGTTGAAAGGGGGAGTTTGCCAAGATAGACCATAGATGCTATGAGAGAGATGGTGAGGGGAAACCAAGAATGGTTGAGATGACCCTTACTAGACCAGTACCTACTAGGTGTAATTGCTCAACAATCCTCTGACCCATAAATGAATTACCAATCAGGCTAGTAATTGGAAGGCCATCCTCAAGAGTTAATGAGGATATGGGTCAGGGTACCCATATGTAAGGCCTTTAGGCCTAATCACAAATTGGGATTCAGACCCATGCAACCTTGCTGAAGAAGGAAAGAAAAGAGGTAATTCGGGGGACAGAGACAAATCTGCAAGGAAGCAGAGTAGAGAAAACAATCTCCAGATAAGAGAAGTGAACATGCTTCAAATCTAGAGTTGAGAGAAAAGATGAGAAACAAATTTGTTTTGGCTGTAAGCAGCCTTGGGCAGGGTCTCGCTACAAGTTGATAAATGAGGTTGACGAGTGACTGAGGAAGTGCTCGTCCAGACCTACTTGTTTGGTGTGGAGGAATCCGGTTTCCTAGATCCTAAGGGAGGAGGAGAGTAACCTCTGCCCCTGACTATCGTGGAGCAAGGAGAAAGAATCTCTCTCAGAGCATCATGGTCTAGCTTGGGGGTGGCCAGTGGTAAATTCGTCAGGAGTGGTTGTGCCTATGGTTGGGAGGAAACATGCACCCCTTTCAACAGTCGCTTCACATTTTCTAGCTCTGATAAGTATTTTCATACTCTGTGTAATACATTGTATGCGATGATTGAATTTTTGTGTTTATGGTTAAGTTTTGTAGTGTTTGAAAAGTTATTAGAAATGCTCATTTGGTTCTGTAAACTGTTGTATTTACTTGGTCTTCAATTTACCTTAGTTCAGCTGCTAGAGAGTTATGGGATGTTAAACCACATGAGAGTTGAGGTAGGATTAACTAAAACATCTAAGTCCTTTTGATCTTTTGAGCTTACCTTAGTGGGAATGTCAAGTTCAACTCTGTGGGAAAAAGAGTGTTTCCTTCATACTACCCATCCATCTGACCAAGGGCTCATGCCCATGTCCTTAACCCATTTGCTTCTAAAAGGATTAGCACTTAGCCCACAAGAATTTCCAAAGGACCCATATGACCAAGGTCTAGGAACCCTGTGCTAGCCGAAATGAGCTAAGTCTCCTTGGCTTCACTACTTCGGGAGTTTGGAGTTCTGGGGGTGTTGTGACCTTAACCAAATCTCGGCTAAGAGTAGAGCTTACAGCCCAAGGTTCATTGGGGGATCAATATGACCAGAGTCTGGGAACCCTGAGCTAGTCTGAAAGGAGCTAGCCCTTTTGGCTTCGGGACTTCGAAACTTATGACACCACAACCCTCGAAAACAGTCGAAGGTTGGAGTCGTGAATTTATGAGGGCCATCGATCTGGGGATCCAGTGGAGATCTCTCTCAGTCGTTAGATTGGACTTAGGAAGGGTAGCGTTAAGTGCTTCCACTAAGTTCCACTTCGGGAGAATAGGAGTGGTCTAGCATCGAAACTCTCGAATGTCGGAGTCGTGAAATAATCTGGGCTGTTGATAATAGAGGGACACATGTCCACATATCAACGACTATCCGAAAGTTTGGCTATTTGGTGGTATAGGGACTCGCGATTTTTTTCGGAGCTCTGCAAGTTGGAGTAAATCCCGGCCGTGAATGTTAGGTACACGTGGCGATAGATCAGACATGATCTGGAGAGGAAGCTGGAAGATACACACCGAACTCTTGAATGTTGAACTTCCGAAGTAATGTGGACCATCGATCCTCGGATCCTTCAAGATCCCTCTCAAACGTCGATCTAAGAACTCCGTTGAGAACCCCTCCTAACTACCCAACCAATTGGGAATGTGTCATGGAGCGACATGTGGACCCCTCTTGTCCCCTGTCGAATGTTGTTTGTTGAATCTGAGTCATTGGATGAGAGGCTATGTGGCAAGATATCCTATAGTCCGGAGACATGCTACTCCGGAGGAATTTGGCCAAGATTTTTCAAGGTGTGAAAACTCCAGAAGTCGCGAACGATGAAGTGAATCTCAACTGTTGATAGGTAGAGGACACATGGCGCTAGATTCGAGAGTCTGGAGACCTTGCTCTTCAAGGGATTTGCGATGTGAGGAGCTAGTAAGCTTTGAAGCTCGGAGCCACGAAGTAACGAGAGGCATAGATCTATGGATCTACGTGGAAAAATCTCGACCGTGAGATTTGAAAGAAGTGAGAATATTGTACATCGAGGGCTGACGTGGCTCAATGATGTCATCCAGAGTTATGTGGACCCGTAACTAAGGTGCCACGTGTCACCTAGATATGGTCGATTCACAGACCCCTTATGCCTATTAGAGCATGACACGTGTCAACCCCTAATGAGGACACGTGTCACCCCTGGCCCTCACCGTGTGTCAGCTTCTGGTTTGTGCTCACTTGGCCAATGTGGTTGGTGACGTGTTTGGGGCTCTAGGAGTCTAGATAACTTCAAGAGTTCGGAATATTTGGGCATAGTATAATAAAGGGATGTTCAACGTCGATCGTCGAACGTTCAACGACTATCATCAATGTTTGAAATGATGAAAACGTAGGACGTCAGTTGTCGATTTTCGAACGTCGAACATCAAAAAAGGGATGTTCAATGCAAAGCATCGAACGCTAATCGCCGAAGGGCCAAGGCCACGTGGTGAGATTTTGGGACTTCGGGGAGTAAGAAAAAGGGGTGTTCAACGTCGAACACCGAAGACCCCAACTATCAACGCCCAATTAACTTCGGGAGGCAATAACCTGTAGACCAGAGCTCAGATTTAAGTGTGGTGGCGACCGTTAGAAAACTCATGGCTAGCAGTAGCCAATGGAGATCCCAGAATTAGGATTTGAGATAGTTAGGAAAACCAAAATTTTGATGTCCCACCCCTTAAAATAATATCTAGGGGTTGGGTGTGTTACAAATTGGTATCGGAGCATGGCAACAACACTTGGCTTGCTTGAGCTCATGCACGAGTCGCATAAAAATATTACTAGAGAACTTTATGGGGTAACACCCTACCTTACCCCCCTTCTTTAAGAAACTTGTTTGAACCTCTACTGAAGAGAGGAACAAAACCTTCTACTATTGATAGATGTTTTGGAAGACTACAATGTTTATTGCTAATAAGGAATGGTGATACACCATGAATTGGGGGAGAGCTCCCACAATAGAGAAGAAGAATCTGATGAAAGGAGGGCGGTCGAAACCCCTCCCAATTTGGCCGAAACTGTAAGAAGCCTTATGGAAGAATTATAGAGTTGTAATGCTGACAATGAAAGGCTAATAGAGGAGTAGGAAAAGCAGATTGAAATTAATGTAGTCCTACTGCAAATTCTATTAGATATACAAAAGAAACTGCAACATGGTCCAGTTGCCAGTCATGTGGACAAACATCATACTAAGAAAACTCCAAGTCCACCTAAGATACATAAACATGGTCCTGAAAGTGGCCACACCAGGAAGAGCACCTCAAATAAGGCCCAACATGGAGCCAAGAGACACTCAATGGAAGATTCTTCTGGTGAGGGCACTAACAACTCCAAGGGATCTTCTAGTGGCAAAACTAGTTCCCATTCCCGGACGAGAAGAAATAAGAGGAAACAATACAAGAGTCATGAACTTGAAGAGTTCAAGAAATCCAAACCACCCACCTTCAATGAAGAGATTAAGAAGGGGGAAAAAACAGAAGTTTGGCTACTCGGCTTGAAGAAGTACTTCAGAGTCCATGACTACTTTGAAAACTTAAAGGCTTGGATAGCCATTTTCAACATGAATGGGAAAGCTTCCATTTGGTGGGATGACCTTAGGAATGTGAAAGGAATCCATGATAAGGAATTGTCATGGAAACAATTTGAGAAATACTTCAAGAAGAAGTATCTGTCATAAAAATACTTTGATGGGAAGACCAAGGAGTTCTATGAACTCAATATGGGGAAACTCACCATAGATGAGTATATCAAAAAATTTCTCGAGCTGATGAGGTATGTGCCCTACATAAAGGATGAAAAGGTAAAGATGCAACGATTTATTAGTGGATTACCTCAATCCTATTGGGACAAAATTGAGTATGATGAGCCAAAGACTCTAGAAGATACTCTTCGAAAAGCAAGGTATTGCTATGAGCAATTCAAGAATAAGACAAAACCCCATGAACACTGGAAGAAGAAAAACATTTCTGTATTCAAGAAGAAAGGGTTTAAATCCTTGAGATTTAAGAACCATGGGAAGAGCTCTAGGATGAGCCTTCCTACCAGGAGTGTGTATCAACATAATTTTCCATCCTATAGTGGAAATAAACTATTCAGAGCAACTCCTAGTAAGATTGATAAAACGAAAAGAGAACCCTTGAAATGTTGGGGTTGTGGAGAGGAACATCTGTTGAGGGACTATCCGCATAGGAAAGAGATCAATAAGAGGGTCTACAACATCAAAGAGGCTACCACAGTCAATGATGTGGCTAGGAGCATGCTACAAATTTATGTAGGCTTGGATAATAGACAAGTTGACCACCAAGCTTCAGTGGTGGAGATGGAAGGTACGATTTCCAACCATCTTGTTTCCATTTTAATTGACTCCGGTTCTAATTTGAGTTATGTTTCCCCTCAACCTATTGAGAAATGTAAATTGCAACAAGTTAAACGTGTTAAATCATGGCTTGTACAACTAGCCATTGGAACCAAAAGAAAAGTAACAGAGGTCATACTAGCATGTCAATTCGTCATAAGTGGGTTGTCCACCCAAGTGAACCTAAACATACTTCCTTTAGGATCCTATGACCTGTTGATTGACATGGACTGGTTGGCTGCCCACAAAACCAAGTTGGACTGTTACAGTAAAAATTTGGAGTGTGAAAATGAAGAAGGAAGAAGGGTAATCCTACAAGGGATTCAAAAGCTTGTCTCAGTGAGACAAATATCATCCCTCCAAGTGAAGAAGTATTGTAGAAAGGGATGTCCCTTGTATGAAATAAAAGTACTAAACTTTGTTGAGAATGAAAAACCCAACCTAGAGGACCATCCCATATTAAGAGAGTATAAAGATGTATTCCCAGAAGAGGTGCCAGGTCTACCTCCAAGAAGGGATATTGAATTTTCAGTAGAACTTGTACCAAGAGTGGTGCTAATGTCTAAAATACCCTATAGAATGAGTACACCAGAGCTAGTTGAGCTCAAACTACAGCTAAAGGAGATGTGGGACAAAGGATACATTCAGTCTAGTGTGTTCCCATGGGGAGCACCAACCTTGTTTGTGAAAAAGAAAGATGACACACTCAGACTGTGCATCGATTATAGATAACTCAATATGATGACCATCAAGAATAAGTATCCCTTACCAAGGATCGATGAATTGTTTGACCAATTAAGGGGTGCTACAATATTATCCAAGATTGACTTGAGGTCTAGATACCATCAGGTCCGAATTAAAGATGATGACATCCACAAGACAACCTTTAGGACAAGATATGGTCACTATGAATTTGTGGTGGTACCATTTGGGCTTACCAACGCACCAACCAATTTTACGTACTTAATGAATAACGTATTCAGAAAGTTCTTAGATAGGTTTGTGTTGGTTTTCATTGATGATATCCTAATCTATTCCAAGAATAGGGAAGGAATAGGGAAGAACATGAAGAACATCTCAAGCTAGTACTCCAAGTACTAAGAGAACATCATCTCTATGCTAAGCTTAGTAAGTGTGACTTTTTCCAGAAACAAGTCCATTACTTAGGCCATATTATTTCTGAAGAAGGAGTGGCAGTTGATCCTAATAAGATTAAATCCATCATGGATTGGCCTACCCCAAAGGATGTAATTTATATCAAATCCTTTATAGGCCTACTAGGTTACTATAGGAGATTCATAAGGGAATTCTCCAAGATTGGTTTCCCAATCATCTCCCTTCAGAAAAAGGTGGTTAAATTCATTTGGACATCATAATGTGAAGAAATATTTCAAGAGCTGAAATACCTTCTAACCAATGCACTTGTACTAAAGATTGTAGACCCAAACAAAGACTTCCTTGTGTGTACAGATGCCTACAAGGAAGGGCTCGAAGGAGTCCTTATGCAAGAAGGACATGTGATTTGCTACGAATCTAGAAATTTGAATGAGCATGAAGTAAATTATGTGACCCACAATATGGAATTGGCTGCCATAGTGCATGCTTTAAAAATGTGGAGGCATTGACTCTTAGGTAGAATATTTGTACTTATGACAAACCATAGTGGGTTGAGGTATTTGTTTGACCAACCAAAACTCAATGTGAGACAAGCTAGGTGGAGGGCTCTCCTTAGTGAGTTTGATTTTGAAATCAAACATATCAAAGGAAAGGAGAATAGGGTGGTTGATGCCCTTAGTAGAAGTATGAAAGTAGTTCACTTGGCAGTTGTAAGCGCCAGTGAATCAAACATCAAAGAGAGGGTCAAAACTGCATAAGAAATAGATGCATTTTTGAAGACCGTGACATCATACCTAAAGCAAGATCCCACATGGATGAAGTGCGAAGGCTATTAGATTCTTAATGATGGCCTACTAACTTACAATGGCAGATTGTATATTCCAAATTGTGATGACTTGAAGAGGTTCATAATGGATGAACTACACAAAAGACCATATATTGGTCATTCTGGTTATCAAAAAAAGATCACAGCCACTAGGAAACTATTTTATTGGCCCGGACTGAAAAATGACATAATTGATTACTTACCTAAGTGTTTATAATGTCAGCAAGTCAAGGCAGAGCACAGACACCCAGCAGGGTTGTTGCAACCCCTACCAATTCCTGAATGGAAATGGGAAACCATCTCCATGGATTTCATCATAGGATTACCAAGATCAACCAAACAGAACGATGCCATCATGGTAGTTGTGGACAAATTGAGCAAGGCTGCTCACTTCATACCCATCAATTCAACTTGCAAGGCAATAAATATTGCCAACATTTTCATGAAAGAAATATTTAGATTGCATGGTATGCCTAAGGAAATTATATCCGACAAAGATACAAAATTTACTTCAAACTTTTGGAAATATCTATTTGTTAGTTTTGAAACAAAATTGCTCTTTAATACAACATATCACCCTCAAACTGATGCGCAAACAGAGAGGGTAGACCAAGTGTTATAAGACATGTTGAGGATGCATGTAATGCATCAACCCAAGAAGTGGGAGGACTACCTACCACTGGTAGAATTTGCCTACAACAATGGCTATCAAGTGTCATTAAAAATGAGCCCTTTTGAAGCCCTCTATGGAAGACAATGCAACATTGCAATCAACTGGAACAACCCAATAGACAAAGTTACAATCGGGCCAGATATGCTAAAGGAAATGGAACAACAAGTAATTCAGATCAGACAAAATCTGAAGATAGCCCAGGATAGACAAAAGATCTATGCAGACATGAAAAGGACTCCTGGAGAGTTCAAAGCAAGGGATCATGTGTATCTCCGAGTTAGACCCAGGAAAAGCTCTTTGACGATGGGAGCTTGTGCCAAGATGGAACCTCGGTATTGTGGACCCTTTGAAGTTTTGTATAGAGTGGGACCAATAACCTATCGGCTAACACTTCCTGCCATAGTGAAGGCACGTAATGTTTTCCATGTTTCTTTATTAAAGAAGTATGTACATTATTCTAATCATATTATTGACTGGTCTGTGATTCAGGTGGAACTTGTGGGAGAATTCCTGCCAGAACCTCAATGAATAATAGATAGGAAGGAAACCCCACTTAGGAACAAGACCATTGCACAAGTCAAGGTGCAATGGAAACACTTTGGCCCATGTTATCCCTAATTTCTAGGGATAACTAGGAGATCATGTCTCGAGGCTCACAGGTCCTAGACATGGAGTACTGTGAGTAGGATTGACCTGAGCATGGCCCTGGAGGGCCCATCCTTCTCTTCTTTCATCAGATTTGTCTTGTCAGCAATGACATCATCCATCACCATCGGCTTGGTCTTGTATCAAAAAAGACTCTTTCTCCATGAGGTAATTGGTCTAGGTATCATGGTATGTGTCACTTTTGATCATTATAACCTTTAAATGTATGCATCTAATTCCTTTTATCTTTGACGAATACTTGGATCTTACATTAACCCACTTGACCATGATTGGGGGGATTGACAGGGTGTCCTAGCAAGATTGTACCCATGGGTTTTGGTTTTCCACCGGGGGGATTTTTGAAAAGCCATCGTCCGCTCCCATCATATCATCATTTTCCATCTTGTCTCCTGCTCATCTGTCCCATTCCCCTTGTCCGGGAATTAGGATGATCTGTTTGTGGGGTTGCACCTTATCTCGTGGGAAGAAGGGGCTAAAGGCCCAGAAGGTAAAAGCAGTTGGTAAAAGATAAAATCCTAAAAAATGAAACCTTGAGATGCTTCACCCAGGGATCCCCAAGAAGGAAATAAAAAGCCTCTCAGCAAGAAACAAGAGGTACCCGAGAAAATAACAAACAAGACCTAATCAAGAGGATAGGGGGTCTCATCACGAGCCAACCTATTATGTTCATAGGTACTTAACAACATGACATTGCCACCATCTGGTTACCACACCAGGGCAGTGACCTTTGGTTGCATGGCCAAAGGAAAGGGGGTCTCATCAAGAGCCAACCTTATCACCGTTGTGAAAGTACTTGTGGGTAACACTGTCAGCTCTAGTCACCATGCCAAGGCAATGTCATCTGGTTAGCCCTTGAATAAAAAGAAAAAGAAGAAGAAAAAGAAAATAAATAAAGAATAAAGGCAAAAGGGGCTTGGAAAAAATTGCATCCATGAGGGGTACAACTCGCCTTCTACAAAGGCACCCACAGGTAATATCATGCATCCCTGGCTCTCACTCTACCCTTATGTTTGGACATCCCTTAAAACCACTTCACCTCGTTACGTGGCTTGGAAGAAACCCCTTGGAAACTTTCCTTTCCTTATGGATACTAGCCCAATAGGGTATCTTGTCCTTTTTCTCAACCTTGTATTATAGGTTTTTGTAGAATCTTTGAGCTATTGAATGATATATCAAGGCTTTTATGCATATGTTCGATAAAATTGATGATGAAATGTGATTGAAATTGCTATGATCCCTGTGACTAATGAGCCTGTGGAGGGCGTAGTTTTTTGATGTGCAGGACCATGCCCAATGGACAGGTACCACGTGGAACGGTACACATGGGGAGATGATTAGTTCGGACCTCTATGGGGCTGAAGAGCCCATCAGATGGTTTTTAGGACCCCATCAGGGGCAGAGACAGGACATTGTTTGACCGAGCTTTTTCACCTGAGAAGAAGAGGACGTTCCATCAGGGGCACTTTGGCAAAGCCCGACCTAGGGGGGTTGACCCACTTCTAGTGGCACTGATGCAGGAGCATCCCTCACATCAAGCGAGCCAGCGCGGAAGCGGAAGATAGCTGGAAGGCGTCTAACACAAATTTTTGAAAAACACCTTGAAACTGTTGTGAGAAAATTAATGAGGAAATTTAATGAAGGTGCCTTGGTTTAATGTAATCAAACCCTGAGCGCCCCACTCTCGTCTGAAGTAGATGGAGGAATTTATAGTAGTAAATGTAAGTAGGTAGAATTGAATTCATAGATTATACAGTTTTAGAAAGAAGGAGGGAAAACGGATATAGACACCCTCATTGTACATTGTAACATTATTCAGGGGATAGTTGAAGCAGGAAGAGCACAGGGGAACAACAGAGAGCTGTAGAAGAACATCCATGTATAGATCTTGAATTAATAGAAGAAGTTTATTCAAATCTAAGTTTTGTGTCTTTTCTCTGTGTGTTGATGTTAAATGATGTGCTCATGAGTATTTGTTTTCCTGTTATGCATTTGCTTTATTGTTGTATATGTGATTTCATGTTTGAGTTTGAAATATGAGGGGAAGAAGAAATGAGTTTCGATTTTTTCTCTACCTGAGCAAGGATTCCTGCAAGGAGTGCAGTCGAAGACGTCCGCAAGGAGTGTGTTGACGGAGGCTCAGGTAGTTTAACTCTTGTTCTCGTTCACCCAGAAGTGAGATTGGGTTATACGAGCCGTGCAAGAAGTGCGCAGGCTAAGGAGAGTCTCAGTTGTGAATCTGAGTGAAATATTGAAGGACTGCTGCTGCAAGTGTGTGCAGGGTCGAAGATCTCAAATATTTAAGGTGTTTGAAAGTTTTCCGCAAGAACTGCGAGTAGGGGGTCTTAAATTCTAAAATATTCAAAATTGACAAAGCTCAGGAGGTATAGCACCTTTGAGTGGACCTAAGGAAGGATTTCACAGGGAGTTCGCACCGTAGAGCACCTAAAATCAGTGTTGCAAGGTTGCGCGCAGGAGGACGAGTGAGCACAGAGGAACACTTGGTAATTTTCAAGAAATCCTCAAGGAGGAAGAAATCGACGGTCAGGATCTTGCGGAGAGGATTGGTGAAATCTCGTCAGCCATTGGATCTACCAAGGAAGCGAGGAGGTTATGACAGTGTTCAGAGTTCGAGCTCTAGGGGGGGTCGTTAGCCATGGGACCGTTGATCAGTTACTCGTCAGCCATTTGATCTGACAGGAATTGCACAGGGTTTAACCCCCATGAGCAGAGTAAGAACCTCAAGAGGCGTCGGGATATCAAGCCGTCGGGGTTCAAGAAATCGGGATTCACAAGAGTGGAAGATCGGGAATTTCCATAGGAAAAATCCCGGAAAGATCGGGATCATCCATTGTGGAGACGCGTGGTAGACATGAAGGCATCGTGAGTCGGGAAATCGAAGTTCCTGAAGTCGTGGGAATCGGGACATCAAAAGTGCCGAAATCCTGATGAGCATAGAGCCGTCCATCTGTTGGGACAGGTTCCAGGGATCGAGAGTCCGTCGACGTTCGAAATTTCAGTCGTCAAGAGAACCAAGATCTTTCAAGTCTCGAAACACCGATGAAGTTCTAGCCATGGATCTTAGGGCGGACACGCGTCAGAAGATCTGAGAGGAGTCAGAGTTCGACATATCGAGATTCTCGAGTACAAATAAAACATTGCATCAGAAATTACGAAACTCTGAAACGCGATTTCCTAACAGGTTGACAGTGTGGGGCCACAGAGGAATTAGTGGAGGACAGGTGGCAAGGAAGTCATCCATCGGCATGTAGGGGTGTATCGGTATATTGGGGATTGGTAAGGCGAGTTGTTTTGGACATTGTAACCATTGAAGTCCCGATTGGAGGAACCCCGATAGCAAGGTAGAAAGGGTCAGCGTTGATTTACGTCGGGGTTCGGGGTTTTGAGAATCCAAAAACACTCGACCATGAGACTCGCGAAATCGCGAAGTCCGACTTCCTGATTGTTAAGGGAGATCTTTTGGAGAACTTTTGTGGGTGTGAAAAATTCCTGATAGGGAATTAGAAGAGCTTTCAGTTCTTCGGGGCCGAGTACGGGGGAGATCCTGTGAGTGGATGTGCCCGAGGGTGCGCTTGCGTCAGAGTGGTATCAGAGCAAGAAAATTTCTTTGCTTTCTGTAGCAGAGAAGAAGGAAATTCACCATGCCACCAAGGATACTAGATAGACAGTCACCCGATCCAGAGGAAAGAGAAAACCCGAGGAGAAGGGGTAGGCAAGCGCATAATCTAGAAATGGAAAGAGAGATACATGATCTACGAGCTAGACTCGAAGATATGGAGACAACGCAAAGACTCACAGCCAGTGTAGGGGATCTGAGTGATTCCAACAGTGAAGTTGAAGTTGAACATGAGGAAGAAGTTGCAGCCGAGGATGCAACCAATGAACGTCTAATCAAAGCTATTGCGTGGATGGGTGCAAAAACGAAGATGGACATTCTAGTTTATGAGGGGAGTCTGGATGTGGAAGAGCTTCTAGATTGGATTAGAGCTCTGGATACATACTTTGATTATGAATATGTCGAAGAGGATAAGAAAGTTAGGCATGCTATCACGAGAATGAAGGGACACACAACATTATGGTGGGACGAGCTACAAGCAGATAGACGTTGCAAGGGCAAGCAGAAAATTAAAAGTTGGGATCGAATGATTGCAAAGATGAAAGCAAAGTTCATCCCAAGAGATTATCAAATCACTCTGTTCAGGAGGATGCAGAACCTGAGATAGAAGCTGATGACAGTAAAAGAGTATACGGAGGAATTATATCGGTTGAACATCAGGGCAGGTCATCGGGAGAGCGATGATGAGAAAGTTGCCAGGTATATGAATGGCCTGAGATACGATATCCAGGATGAGATGAGTATGGAAACGATATGAACGGTGGAGGATGTCTATCAAATGGATTTGAAAGCTGAAGAGATGTTGAGCCGTAAGCAAGGTCAGAGAGGCCGAGGCAGGAGTCAGCCCAAAGGCAAATCGGTTGCCCAAGATAAATAGTAGAAGCCCAAGGACGACTGGAAAAAGCCTCAGACTAGAACCGAGAGAGGTGGGAGTTCACAGCGAGGCCATCATGATGAACAGAGAGGGCAACATACTGAGCAGATAGGAGAATACACTGATAATACCATGTTTCCTTGTACCAGAGGTAGAGGAAGAGGAAGAGGTGGAGTAATCACATGCTTCACGTGTGGAAAAAATGGGCAGAAGTCATTCGACTGTCCAGATAAAAAGAAGGATGGAGGAGAAGCTCACATCGCCGAGGCACAGAGGCGAGATGTTGAAGCGGAAGATGCAAAAGGCGGAAGGTCACTGATGATGCGTAAGGTTCTCTTAACACCCGAGAAGGAGGTGGAGGAGTCAACTCAAAGAAACAGACTTTTCAGAACTGCTTGCAAAACCAAGGACATGGTATGCAAGGTTATCGTGGACAGTGGTAGCACATATAATCTTGTTTCAACCGAGATGGTAGAGAAGCTGGAGCTGGAGACGATTGATCACCCGAGTCCATACAAAGTTTCATGGCTACAGAAGGGACATCAGGTAAATGTCACTAAACAGTGCTTAGTTGACATTAAGATAGGAGGGTATAATGATAAAATACTCTGTGATGTTATTCCTATGGATGTTTGTCATCTATTGCTGGGCAGACCATGGCAATATGACAGGAACGTAATTCATGATGGGAAATGAATATGTATACTCTAGAGAAGAATGGGAGGACACACATGTTGCTTCCAATAAAAGATAAGGAGGTAAAACCAGAAGGGAGAAATACTATACTTCTCATGAGTGGGAAGGAGCTTCTTACAGAGGTGAATAAGAAAGAAGATCCACAATTATTTGTGGTTAGGAAACCAAGGATCGTTTTGACTAGAACAAAAATGGATGATTTTCCAGGAGAAATTCAGGAACTGCTGGAAGAGTTCACTGACATCGTGGTGGACAAATTACCTCGTTCGCTGCCACCGATGAGGAGTGTGAGTCATCATATAGACCTCATACCAGGAGCCAGTTTGCCGAATAAAGCCGCGTACAGGTTGACACCACAAGAAAATGAAGAGGTCAAGAAGCAGGTCCAGGAGCTGTTAGACAAAGGGTTGGTCAGGGAAAGTTTGAGCCCGTGTTCCGTTCCAACGATACTCAGTCCAAAAAAAGATGGAGGTTGGAGAATGTGTACCGACTCAAGGGCCATCAACAAAATAACCATCAGGTACAGGTTTCCATTGCCACGGATGGACGATTTAATGGATTGCTTGAGTGGAGCAAAATAATTTTCAAAGGTTGATCTGAAAAGCGGATATCACCAGATTCGCATGAGGGAAGGCGATGAGTGGAAGACATCCTTCAAAACCAACGAAGGATTGTATGAATGGCTTATTATGCCATTTGGCTTAAGAAATGTGCCAAGTACCTTTATGAGGTTGATGAATGAAGTCCTGGAGGATTTCATCGGAAAATTTGTCATCGTATATCTGGATGATATACTGATTTTTAGTAAAACGAAGGTTGAACATCTAAAGCATTTGGCCATTTTGATGAAGAAACTATAGTGGGAGAGGCTGTTGATAAACATGAAGAAATCCTCGTTCATGAAGACAAAACTCATTTATTTGGGGTTTGTTATTTCGGAAAATCAGTTGGGGATGGATGTAGATAAGGTGGAGGTAATCAATAATTGGCCATCACCAAGGAACATATTTGAGGTGAGAAGTTTTCATGGACTAGCTAGTTTCTACCGTAAGTTCATCAGAAATTTCAGTGGGATTAGCGCAACAATGATGGATACAGTAAAGAGAATAAATAAATCTTTTCACTAGATTGATGAGGCTGAGAAGAGCTTCAAATTGTTGAAGCGGAAGATCATGGAACAACCGGTTCTGGTGTTGCCGGATTTTCAAAAGACATTTCAGGTAAAATGTGACGCAAGTGGGTTTGCCATAGGAGCGGTCTTGAGTCAGGAGGACAGACCGATTGCATATTTCAGCGAGACGTTGAATGAGGCAAAAGAAAAGTACTCCACGTATGATAAGGAATTCTATGCCATCATACATGCATTGAAAAAATGGAGGCACTATTTGATTCCAAAGGAATTTGTTTTATATAGTGATAACGATGCATTACAATTTGTGACTCAACAGGAAAAGTTGAATCAGAGGCATGTTAAGTGAGTTGAATACATGCAGAATTTCACTTTTGTAATAAAACATATTTCTGGTACTGCTAACAAAGTGGCTGATACTTTGAGCAGGAAATGTTTGCTGATGTAGGAGTTCAAAGTCAGGACGTTAGGCTTTGATGATCTCACGGACATGTATGCAGATGATCCAGATTTTAAGGAAGCGTATGAAGCAGCTGAGAATCTAGTTCTCAGAGACAGAAGCCAGTGGATAGAGTACGTGATCCAGGAAGGGTTGTTGTTTAAGGGCAATCAATTGTGTATTCCAAATTGCTCCATGAGGGAGAATCTGTTAAAGGAGAAACACAACGGAGGATTGGTCGAACACTTCGGTCATGATAAGAAATTCACGAAGCTGAGTGAGTCATACTTTTGGCCAGGGATGCAGTCAGAGGTCAAGCGGTTTGTAGACAGATGCAGGATTTTCTAGCATTCAAAGGGAAGAAAGCAGAATGCAGTATTCTATCAACCATTACCCATACCCGAGAGGCCGTGGGATGAAATTAGCATGGATTTCATATTGGGATTGCCAAGGACACAAAGAGGATGTGATTCAGTCTTTGTGGTAGTGGATAGGTTTTCCAATATGGCACATTTTATCCCATGTTAGAAAACCAGTGACGCGACTCACATTGTGAATCTGTTTTTCAAAGAGGTCATTTGACTTCACGACTTACCCAGAAGTATAGTTTCAGACATAGATACAAAGTTCTTAGGACACTTTTGGAGGACATTATGGAAGAAGTTGGGGACTAACTTGTTGTTTAGTTTAGCCTATCATCCGCAGATGGATGGACAAACAAAAGTGGTGAACAGAAGTCTGGGAGACTTGCTGAGAAGCTTGGTGATAGAGCACCATAGCCAGTGGGATAGTATATTACCACAGGAAGAGTTTCCATACAATGACTCAGTGAACGGGAGCACAGGCCAAAATCCATTTCAGATTGTGTATGGCATGCAACTGAGAGGAGTTTCTGAATTGATGGATTCAGAATAGACTACGACTAGGAGCGCAAGTGTCGAAGAGTTCGCACAGGCGATGAAAGAACTTCACGGCCAGGTGAAGCAACGACTGCTAGATTCAAGTCATGAATATAAGCGCAGAGCCGACCAGTGGAAGAGACAACTTCAGTTCGAGGTTGGTGAGTTAGTTCTGGCACATTTGAGGAAAGAGAGGTTTCCGAGGGGAACATACAATAAATTGAAAATGAAGAAAATCGGGCCATGTAAGATCTTGAAGAAATTGGGGGAAAATGCTTATGAGATCGAGTTACCGGGTGGAATCGGAATATCTCCGATATTCAATGTTGCAGATTTATACCCATATAAACTTGAGGAGACCAGAACAAGTGATGAACAACCAAGGGTTCAGTGGCAGAAGTAGATGCCGATTGCAGAGAAGCCACATATGGAGTAGATACTGGATAAACGAGTCAGTAAGAAGACCAGGAGGAAAGAATACTATGAGTATTTGGTCAAGTGGAAGGGCCATCCAGTGGAAGATGCCAGCTGGGAGAATGAAGCAGAGATACAGAAGAATTGACAGACTGTGCAGGAGCTCATGGACAGGATCCCATGAAAGTTTTCAAGCGAGGGAGTATGATGCAGGAGCATCCCTCACATCAAGCGAGCCAACGCGGAAGTGAAAGACAGCTGGAAGGCGTCTAGCACAAATTTTTGAAAAACACCTTGAAAATGTTGTGCAGACATTAATGAGGAAATTTAATGAAGGTGCCTTGGTATAATGTAATCATACCTTGAGCGCCCCGCTCTCGTCTGAAGTAGATGGAGGCATTTATAGTAGTAAATGTAAGTAGGTAGAGTTGAATTCATAGATTAGACATTTTTAGAAAGAAGGAGGGAAAATGGATATAGACACCCTCATTGTACATTATAAAATTATTCAGGGGATAGTTGAAGCAGGAAGAGCACAGGGGAACAACCGAGAGCTGTAGAATAACATCCATGTATAGATCTTGAATTAATAGAAGAAGTTGATTCAAATCCATGGTTTTGTGTCTTTTATCTGTGTGTTGATGTTAAATGATGTGCTCATGAGTATTTGTTTTCCTGTTATGCATTTGTTTTATTGCTGTATATGTGATTTCATGTTTGAGTTTGAAATCTAAGGGGAAGAAGAAATGAGTTTCGATTGTTTCTCTACCTGAGCAAGGATTCCTGCAAGGAGTGCAGTCAAAGACGTCTGCAAGGAGTGCGTTGACAGAGGCTCAGGTAGTTTAACTCTTGTTCTCGTTCACCCATAAGTGAGATTGGGTTATACGAGCCGTGAAAGAAGTGTGTAGGCTAAGGAGAGTCTCAGTTGTGAATCTGAGCGAAATATTGAAGAAATGTTGCTGCAGGTGTGAGCAGGCTCGAAGATCTCAAATATTTAAGATGTTTGAAAGTTTGCCACAAGAAGTGCGAGCAGGGGGTCTTAAATTTTGAAATATTCAGAATTGACAAAGCTCAGGAGGTATAGTACCTTTGAGTGGACCTAAGGAAGGATTTCACAGGGAGTTTGCGCCGTAGAGCACCTAAAATCAGTGTTGCAAGGTTGCACGCAGGAGGATGAGTGAGCGCAGAGGAACACTTGGTCATTTTCAAGAAATCCTCAAGGAGGAAGAAATCGACGGTCAGGATCTTGCGGAGAGGATTGGTGAAGCCCCGTCAGCCGTTGGATTTGCCAAGGAAGCGAGGAGGTTACGACAGTGTTCGGAGTTCAAGCTCTAGGGGGGGTTGTTAGCCATGGGACCGTTGATCAGTTACTCGTCAGCCATTTGATCTGGCAGGAATTGCACAGGGTTTAACCCCCGTGAGCAGAGTAAGAACCTCAAGAGCCGTCGGGATATCGAGTCGTCGGAGTTTGGGAAATCGGGATTCAAAAGAGTGGAAGATCGAGAATTTCCATTGAAAAAATCATGGAAAGATCGGGATTGTCCATTGTGGAGACACGTGGCGGACATCAAGGCGTCAGGAGTCGGGAAATTGGAGTTCCTGAAGTCGTGGGAATCGGGACATCAAAAGTGTCGAAATATCGATGAGCACAGAGCCGTCCATCTGCTGGGATAGGTGCCAGGGATCGAGAGTCCATCGGCGTTCGAAATTTCAGCCGTCAAGAGAACTGAGACCTTTCAAGTCTCGAAACACCGATGAAGTTCTAGCCGTGGATCTCAGGGTGGACACGCGTCAGAAGATCCGAAAGGAGTCGAAGTTCAGCATATCAGGATTCCCGAGTACAAAGAAAACGTTGCATCAGGAATCACGAAACTCCGAAATGCGATTTCCCGATAGGTTGACAGTGTGGGGCCACAGAGGAATTATTGGAGGACAGGTGGAAAGGCAGTCATCCATCGACGTGTAGGGGTGTATCGGTATATCGGGGATCGGGGATTGGTAAGGCGAGTTGTTTTGGACATCGTAACTGCCGAAGTCCCGATTGGAGGAACCCCGATAGCAAGGTAGAAAGGGTCAGCGTTGATTTGGATCGGGGTTTGGGGTTTTGAGAATCCAAAAACACTCGACCACAGGACTCACGAAATCACGAAGTCCGATTTCCCGATTGTTAAGGGAGATCTTTTGGAGAACTGCTGTGGGTGTGGAAAATTCCCGATAGGGAATTAGAAGAGCTTTCAGTTCTTCGGGGCCGAGTACGGAGGAGATCCTGTGAGCGGACGTGCCCGAGGGTACACCTGCATCAGGAACGTTTCCCTTGGATTGACCAGGACATCACCTAGGAGCCATTGACGTCACCTTAAGCGTGTGACAGTTTGATAGGGAAGCTGGCATGTGTGGCATGATTGGGAGGCCCAAAGAGGGCCATCATTTTGTCATTTTATGTTGCATTTTCCCTAAAAAGGGATAACGTCTCCCTCAATAGTTGTTAAGGTCCTAACCCGCACATAGGTAGATTAATGTATTTGGATGTAATAAAGGTCAATATTAATAAGACCTTTCAATAAAATAGAATAAGGCGGATGTAAGAAGACCTAAT
>JZKD02S1625799.1:494970-523142 GCA_000966675.3 Picea glauca
TGTTGCTATTTCATATATCATTTCTGTGTATTGTGAAGCTTATGCTGGATATTTTACTGTTATTCTGTTATTTCTAGCATTTCGTTCCTGTTCTGCATATTTTATATATCTGGTACCTTGCAATAATGCTTGACGTCTTGCTTATGCTCAATTAGGGTTTTGATTTGAAAATTTAATGTAAAAACAATATGATTTTGGTTTGTAGCCTTGTCAACTATTTTTAGTGACCTAAATTAATTAAAGGTCATGATACAATATATATTGAGGAGATTTATCCTCATTTTGACATAACACACAACTCACTCTCATAGTGAGATCTGATTTTTATGCCCTTGTTGGGTATTTGATCTTTTAAGTGAGGCGCAATTGTTGAAGGAAGGATTTTCTTGGCATTTTTGGCATTTCTCTTGAAGGAAGGTTTACAACTAGGGTTTGAAATGCTATTTCTTCATGATATGTAAGTGTTTTTTCTGCAAAAAATCTTAATTGAATGGTTGTAGGCTTATATTCTTGCATTTATTATAAATTTTGCTGATTTTAAAACCCTAGGGGACAAACACACAAGTAGGTTGTTGTCTCATGTCCCCTAAAAGAGAAATTTTCAGCCATTGAAGAAGGAAGGAAGAGCCTAGCCATTTCTATACTCTTTTTACTTCTTCCCTTGTGCTAGTCGTTCTTTTAAGAGTTAAGAAGGAGGAGATGTCCCAGGCCTAGGTTATCTACACCTAGGGTCGTCCTGCTTCTAGGGTTTGGTGATAGGGCCTTGCCATTGCAACACTCTCCCTCACCTCACTCTCTTGTCTTGACATATCTTTTATGCTAGCCATTTTGCCAAGTTTAACCTAAGGAAGGAAGAAAGAGCACGAGGCCTTGCTTAAGCAACACCGGAGTGAGCCTATTTCCCCTAGGGTTTCGATTCTGGGGCCCTGTCATTGCAGCACTTCAGAACCCTTCCCCCTAATCCTTAGCCTATTCCCTTCAACCTTTGTACCCTCTCTTAAATTGACTCCATTTACCCTTAGGCACTGATCTCAGGTCCCCAACGTTGAAGTGATAGTGGTCAAACAACTCTTAAACCTCTTATAAATTTTGAAACCCTAACTAACTACTGACCCTAATAAGGCTGACGTCACACTTGGTTATTCCATCTTGACGCAACATTTTCTGTTGACAAGCAATTAGATGGTGTTTTAAAGCATTTATTGAGTAAGGAATTGATTAGATACATTGTTTGTTGCATCATCTCAATATTTATTGATGAATTGATATCGTTCCATTGCTATATTAATCAACATTGATCTCGTCAATATCTATTGTCATAATTGCTAATATATTGATATTAGATAGTTATATAAAGTACTAACCCATTGAATTATAGCCTGCATGTATTGTTTTGTTGTTGTCTTGTTCCAAGCAGGTGTTCTCATTTGGGGCTACACTTCATTATTGGTTGGTTAGCTAGACTATCTGATCTTGGTGGTAACTTGTGAGGAGATACTTTTCCTTTGATCTCTATACCTTGGCCTCTTCAAAACCCGAGGTTACTGGGGACGTCTCCCTTGGGCCTAACCTCCCTAAATAGAAAGAACCTCCCCATTGTGGTGACATTGGGTGGGGTAGGTTCCTGTTACGCCAGTTTGGCCTCTATCTTATTTCCATTTGACCTAGCTACAAACTGTGAGATAACAACCCAAATGAGGCTACATGGGAAATGGAGGATTCCATGAAATAGGCATATCCATTTTTGTTAACTTATGTACATACAGAGCACATCGACAGATAGAACATCGAGGACGATGTTCCTTTAAGGGGGAGGGGATTGTAATACCCCTATTTCCCCCAGTTTGTAAATATAACTATAGTTGGCCAATAGAATATGGCAGACTAAATATGTGTGAATGTTTGATTTGATGAACCTTTGTATAATAAAAGGGTCAATGTATGAATTTGTTGTTATTAATAGAAATTGGATATGTGTTGCAAAACTACTGAAAGGGGGGAGTTTTCCAAGATAGACCATGGATGCTATGAGAGAGATGGTGAGGGGAAACCAAGAATGGTTGATATGACCCTCACCATACCAATACCTACTGGGTGTAATTTATTAATAGTCCTCTGACCCAGAAATGAATTACCAATCAGGCTGGTAGTTAGAAGGCCAACCTTAAGAGTTAATGAGGAGATGGGGCAGGGTACCCATCTGTAAGGCTTATAGGCTTGAACACAAATTGGGATTCGGACCCATGCAACCTTGTTGAGGAAGGAAATAAAGGAGGTAATTTGGGGGATAGAGACAGATCTGCAAGGAAGCAGAGTAGAGAAAACAATCTCCAGATAAGAGAAATGAGCATGCTTCGACTCTGGAGTTGAGAGAAAAGATGAGAAGTAAACTTGTTTTGGTTGTAAGCAGCCTTGGGAAGGGTCTCGCTACAAGCTGATAAACGAGGCTAACGAGTGACTGAGGAAGTGCTCATGCATACCTTCTTGCTTGGTGTGGAGGAATCTGGTTGCCAAGATCCTGAGGGAGGAGGAGAGTAACCTCCATCCCTGACTATCGTGGAGCAAGGAGAAATAATATCTCTTAGAGCATCATGGTCTAGCTCGGGGGTGGCCAATGGTAAATCCGTTAAGAGTGGTTGTGCCTATGGTTGGGAGGAAACATGCACCGCTTTCAACAGTCGCTTCACATTTTCCAGTTCTGATAAGTATTTTCATACGATGTGTAATACATTGGATGTGGTGATTGAATTTCATTTTTTATGGTTAAGTCTTGCAGTGTTTGAACAGTTATTAGAAATTCTCATTTGCTTCTATAAACTGTTGTATTTACTTGGTCTTCGATTTACCTTAGTTCAGCTGCTAGAGAGTTATGGGATGTGAAATCGTAGGAGAGTCGGGGTAGGATTAACTAAAACGTTTAAGTCCCGTCGATATTTTGAGTTTACCTTAGCAAGAATGTCAAGTTCAACTCTATGGGAAAAAGTGTGTTTCCTTTAAACTATCCACCCATCTGACCAAGGGCTCATGCCCGTTTCCTTAACCCATTTGCTTCTAAAAGGATTAGCACTTAGCCCACAAGAATTTCCAAAGGACCCATATGACCAAGGTTTGGGAACCCTGCGCTAGTCGAAAGGAGCTAAGTCTCCCTAGCTTCAGAACTCCGAGAGTTTGGAGTTATGGGGGTGTTGTGACCTTAACCAAATCTTGGCTAAGAGTATAACTTATAGCTTGAGGTTCATTGGGGGATCCATATGACCAGGGTCTAGGAACCCTGTGCTAGTCCGAAAGGAGCTAGCCCTTTTGGCTTCGGGACTTCAGAACTTATGACACCACAACCTTCGAAAATATTCAAAGGGCAGAGTCGCAAATTGATGAGGACCATTGATTTGGAGATCCAGTGGAGATCTCTCTTAGCTGTTAGATAAGACTTAGGAAGGGTAGCGTTAAGTGCTTCGGTGAAGTTCCACTTTGGGAGAATAGGAGTGGTCTAGCATCAAAACTCCTGAATGTCGGAGTCGCGAAGTAATCTAGACAGTTGATAATAAAGGGACACGTGTCCACAGATCAACGACTATCCAGAAGTTTAGGTATTCAGTGGTATAGGGGCGTGTAAATTTTCCTAGAGCTCTGCAAGCCAGAGTAAATCCTAGCCATGAATGCTACGTACATGTGGCGATAGATCGGGTGTGGTCCGAAGAGGAAGCTAGAAGATACATGTCAAACTCCCGAACGTCGAACTTCCGAAGTAACGTGGACCGTCAATCCTCGGATCCTTCGGGATCCCTCTCAACCGTCGATCTAAGAAATCCATTGAGAACCCCTCTTAACTTCCCAACCAACCAGGAATGCGTCGTGGAGTGACACGTGGCCCCCTCTTGTCCCTTGTCGAATGTTGTTTGTTGAACTAGAGCCATTGGATGAGAGGCTACGTGGCAAGAGATCCTATAATACGGAGACTTGGTACTCTAGAGGAACTTGGCCAATATTTTTCAAGGTGTGAAAACTCTCGAAGTCACTAACAACAAAGTGAATCTCATTCGTTGATAAGTAGAGAACATGTGGCGCTAGATCCAAGAGTCTGGAGACTTGGCTCTTCGAGGGATTTGCGATGTGAGAAGATGGTAAGCTCTGAAGCCCAGAGCCGCGAAGTAACAGGATCCATAGATCTATGGATCTACGTGGATAGATATCGACCGTGAGATTTGAAAGAAGTGAGAAGAGTGTATGTCGGGGGATGACGTGGCTCATTGACATCATATAGGGTGACGTGGACCCGCAACTAAGGTGCCATGTGTCACCTAGATATGGCTGATTCACAAACCCCTTATGCCTATTAGAGCATGACATGTGTCACCCCCTAATGAGGACATGTGTCACCCCTGGCCCTCACCGCGTGTTAGCTTTTGGTTCATGCCTGCCTGGCCAATGTGGTTGGTGACGTGTCCGGGACTCTGGGAGTCTGGATAACTTTGGGAGTTCGGAAGATTTGGGTGTATTATAATAAAGGGATGTTCAACATTTATCATCGATCACCGAATGTTGAATGTTCAATGACGATTGACGATTGTCGAAACGCCGAAAACATAGGACGTCGGTTGTCGATTGTCGAACGTTGAACATCGAATGCCGAAAAAGGGACGTTCAACACAAAACGCCGAACGTTAGTCGCTGAAGGGCCAAGGCCACGTGGCACGGTTTCGGGACTTCGAGCAGTAAGAAAAAGGGGCGTTCAATGAACGATAAAGACCCCAACTAATAATGCCCATGTAACTTCGGGAGGCAATAAATTGTAGAACAGAGCTCAGATTTTAGTGTGGTAGCGACCGTTAGAAATCTCAGGGTGAGCAATAGCCAATGGAGATCCTAGAATTAGGATTTGAGATAGTTAGGAAAACCAAAATTTTGATGTCCCACCCCTTAAAAGAATGTCTAGGGGTCAGGTGTGTTACAGTATCGAACATGCCTTCGATGCAGATGGCTAGTTTCTCAAAAGATTATATGAAATATTTGACTTTACCAGATTGTTTAAGCTTGGTGAGTCCTCTCAAATAATGAGTGTCTTTTTAAATCATTCATATAGGTATGAGAGAAATTGTGTCCAAGCAATATAACCCCTATGTGAGTTATTATGCCATTGCCACCATTGTGAATGTTCAAGATCCAAATATAAGACAACCACACAAAGTTTCATCAAGTCACCTGTGATGCCATGTAGGGAAAAGTATTGTTCCATCTGAATGACCATCCTGTGGGGTCAAATATATCAAATTTGTTGAGATCAACTTTAGGGAGTCTATTCCACATGTGATTCATGAGAGCACAAACAAGTGGGGTGGAGTGATGCCTAGTGGGATTGGATGATTCATGCCCTTCCTTATGTGATGGTTGGTTCGACCATTCATAACTATAGGATTGTGAAGCGAGTATCTGAGTTTGCATGGCCAAGAGTTTAGACTTATGGTTGAGTAGTGACTCTTGGTTGGTTAGCCTATCATGGAGGGCATCAATATTTTGTTGAGAATAGGTGTGGTTGCAGTCTATCTTGTGATACAAATCATCATGCAAAGTTTCCAAAGAGGAGACTTTAGTGAACAGATCTATGCCTCAATTGGTATCCATATAGATGTGGTTCCAAAATAATAATAAAAGAAAGGTTACTATAGAGTGGTACTAATGCAATCAAAATTGCATCCTAGGTCTGTTGAAATTGATGTCTGGTAGTGGTGTAGGTGGGTCCACCAAAAAGACATACTAGAGAGTTGTACCACAATGATCAACTCAACACAAGGATTCTGATATGACCCCAAGGGGGGCATATATGGGGTTAAATGTGTATAATATGACCCCATGGGGGGGCATATATGGGGTTAAATGTACATGTAATGTGTAAATGTATATGTAATAGGGTTGGCCTAATAATAAAGGGGCCACATGTGCAATGTATGAGTATGTATATATAGAGATCAAGTAGTCATTATGGAAGACATGTGAATTGTGATGTATGAATGTATTTGGATATTTGGAGGAGGTTCTCTTATTTTTTAAGAAGTTACTGTGTAACTTATTTATCTTGGAGTGGTGATCCACGCTCACATTTAGACATGGTGTGTAATTATTTTCTATTTTGATATATTAAGCATTTGAAACATAATGTTTGGTATAAGATCATCAGTCCTAGGGATTTGCTACTTCAAGCGAGTCATCTTGGAATTTTTCTATAATATATATATATATATATATATATAATTTATTTATTTTATTTTATTTTATTTTTTCTGCAAAGTTTTGGGCTGTGAAATTTTCAGAATACTAAGAAGACATAGCGAAGTATGCTTGATAAAAATTTAAGGTTCTGGGTAATTTTACTTTCGAATATACATCTTGTGGAAGTTCGGAAATTTTACTAGCCCTGGAATCAATCTCAAATGAGTCATTTTAGGAAATTTGCTATAATTGTTTTTTTGGTGATGTTTCATATTGTGAAAATTTCATAATCTTGAGGATACATAGTGAAGTATTTGTGATAAAAAATTCATATTTTTTAGTGCTTTAATTTATGAGATATGGGTCGTGGAAGGTAGGGGTATTTGACTACTCCTATAACTAGTCTCAAACATCTGTAATGGGTAAAACAATCATGTCTTCTTCAGTGAAGATCCAAATTTAGTGAAACTAGCTTCATTGGAAAGAGGACACTCCATAGTCTTTTTGATAAATTTCATAATCATATCGATAATATTGGACACATGACATTCTGTACAAGTTCGTTGTATAGAAAAGGCTAAAAATCCACAAGTTTTGGGAAAACTACCGTAACTTTTACTTGACACATCAAATTTTGGTTAGACCCGTGGTATTGCAAAGAAGACATATAAAAATACTATAGGCTGAAAGTTTGAGACTCCAAAGGGCCTAAATTTCAAGGATACATCAAAAGGATTTTGAGACTCCAAAGGGTTTTCAAAGGTATGTTCACTTATAACTATCATAACATTTGATTGGGATGTCTGATTGAGATGATTCAAAATACGTTGGAAAGAGAAAACATAGGAGAATATACTATAAAAAGTATCATAACTATTGGACATAATTATTGATAATATATTGAGGATGTAAGTTGATGGTTTGGGTTATAACTCAATTAATACGCAATGGCAATGCATAAATTTACTGAAGATGAAGATAAAGATGAAATCAATCCCATGGAATGGTTGACGATGATAAAGAAAATAATTTGAGACCTTTGACAATAGGATTGTACTTGAGGGGTGAAGCTTTTAAGTGGTGTGATAGCCTTGATAAAGGTAATAGACTCCCCCCCACATGGAAATTTTTTGAAAAACTCTTCTCAACTAAATGGATCAAGGATAGAAAAATGGAAGAGGTACATAAAATTCAAGTGGAATTAAGGGAATAAAAAAAAAATCTACACATTGCAGAATGATAATGAAGAACTAAGAAAATATATTATTAAGAAATATGATGAGTTCACCAATATGAAATCCCTCAATAAATCACTCATTAAGGAGGTTAAGAGCTTAAAGAAGGAAAATATTAACAAAGTAAAGTTAGAAACGAATGAGTTAAAGGAAGAATTGAAAAAGAAAAGATGAAGAAATAAAAAGGTTATGTAAGCATAATCAATAACTTCTTAATGATGTTAAGAAGGTGAAACTATAATTACAAGAGTTTGAATCAAAGAATATGGATGAAGATATCATCACAAAAATTGAACATGATGCTATAAAAAAACTTGAAGAGGAAATTTACAAGAAGGTTGAGGAATCCCTAAGTACTGATGAGGTAAAATAAAAATGCAATCTAGAATTGAAGAAGGATGTAAGAATTTGATAAATGGGGTTGTTGAATGTTGTTTTCATTGATGTTAAAGTCGGTGATTGGTAATCAACATGAAGAACACATCCTTCTTGGAAGCAACAAAGAAGAGAAGTCAAAGTCATCTCCTTGAAGCCCTTATTAGTAATGAAGATGTGGCTACTTGAAGAGCCTTGAAGGAGATTTGACATGAACACTTTTAATATACTTCAGTGGATTACAATGATATGAAATACCAATGGGCAATAAGTCCCATAAGAAAGGAAAGAGAGCTTGAATGAATGGTGAAGAAGCCCCACAATTGATTGAAGAAAAATGGTATGAAGGACATTGAAAATGCATGAAAAATGTCTATGGATTGATATCCCTCGTCAAGATATTTCCAACAGTAGGTGGCATGCCACGTGGTTCCTCACAGTTGAGGAGATATGTCTTCTTGAAGATGTCATTGGAATTAATATCATTAAGAAGGCTAGTACAAGTTAGCCCATTGTAATGAATATTAAAATAAATATTAATTATAGAATATTTATTAAAAATCAATTTGAATTAAAGATGTAAAGTCAACCCTAATGGTAAAATTAAGTAAAGTGATATTGATTAAACATGTCAGCCCCATTTGGAATTAAATGTGAAAATTACTTGTAACTAAAAGTTGAATTCCACCCTAAAAGTTGGGTTAAGTTGAGTATAAATAAGGCGCTAGAATCCTCATTCTAGACATACAATCAAGCGAATTCTTTGTGGAAGAGAGGGTGAGAATCTGAGGCAATAAGGGCGAATTTTCTGAGTAAAAAAGGGTGAGAAATCTGTTTAGGCATGTTCTAAGGCCAAATTTGAGGTAAAATTTAGACCTGTTATGAGGCCAAATTTGAGGAGAATTTTAGGCCTATTCTCAGCCCAAATATGAGGTAAATTAAGGGTCAATATGAGGCCAGATCTGAGGAAAGTAAAGGGTTTTTTAGTGTAATATTAAGGTCTATTCTGAGGCGGATTTCAGGAGCAGTTAAGACATTTTTCAGGTTTGTCTTCAGGTCTGTTCTAAGGCCAAATTTCATGTATGTTCTTAGCACAATTTCCAACGAAGTCTGAGGCATATCTCGGTCAAAGTTGGAGTTTCTTCTTATGCAAAATTCAAAGGTATTCAAGCAAGATTTCAAGTATTCTTACGACACAAATATCAAAGGTAACAAAGTGAGTTTCATGTATGTCCTTTGGTGCAAAATTTTTCAGATCTATTACCAGATTTCAGAGTAGTTTCAAATTTGTTGTGCAAGATCTCTGGGGTAATTGTAGCTAGCTATTGAAGGATTGTTTTGGGATTTGTTTTTACAAGAAACATGACCCAACGAAGATGTTATAAGTATGACCCAACAAAGGTAAGAAAGGCAACACATGAAGAGTATTGTCCCAGGGAGAAGACATCTATCTTTTGCAGCTATCAGGGTAAGGGATTCACCTTGCAAAGCATATTCTGATAAAAGGTGTATTCTTGTAGAGGATTCTTGAGGGTAAAACTTATCTTCAGTGACAATGACTTGTGAGCAACTTGAAGTCAACATTTGGTGCAGATCTGTGTGAGGGATTTGGAGTAGATTGGTTGAGGACCTAGAGATAATATTGGACCAGACCATATTGTGAGAATAATTTTGAAATAAGGGTGGTTGGGTGGTGCACGGGAATATTGGTGTCTTCATTCAACAAGTTGGTGCTTGTAGGGGAGTTGAAACTTCCTTTGAGTTGGTGCTCATAAATCTAGGGGGTTGGTGCCTCCTTCCAGGGAGTTGTAACTTCCTTTGAGTTGATGCTCATAAAGCTAGGGGGTTGGTGCCTTCTTCAAGTCGATGCTGGTAAATTAGGGAGTTGAATATTCTTTCAGGTTGGTGCATGTAAATTAGGGGGTTGGTGCCACCTTCTAGTTGATTCTAATAAATATAGGAATTTGGTGCTTCCTGTGGATGTAATCTTCAATATGTATATTAAAAGTGTTTCATGGTTTTCTCTCGTTTGTGTTTCCACATAAAAATCTCGTGTGTATTGTGTTTGATGTTATTCATTGTTGAATGGTATTGTTGATAAGTTAATGTTTACATGTTGTGATTAAAAATGGTAAAAAGTGCCCAATAGATTCATAGTGAATGTTCCAACAATTGGCATCAGAGAAGTTTCCTTCAACAACAGTCTAATCTTTGGAAGGAAGATCCTTACAAACACTCATGGACATAGCACCACTATCCGATGAGATAGATTATGATATATGGAACACAAGAATGAGAGTATTTTTACAGGCACATGGGTTTGACACTTGGAAGTCAGTTGTTTCAGGATACACCACTCCAAATAAAACTCCGAAGATTGCATCCAAGAAGGAATTAAAAAGGAACAACAAAATAAAAATGGATTCCATCTTGGATGGATTATCTGATTCGATAAAATTCAAAGTGAGACAATGCTCATCAACCAAAGAGATTTGGGATAATCTACATAATTTCTACTCTAATGAATCTCTTCTTGCAATCATAGAGCTAGAGCATGTTGATCAAGATAAAGAAGATGTTGAGATAGAATGAGAAGAAATAAGCTCATCATGTCAGACAGATCCAGAACAAGAAATTAGTGATGGTGTGGTAGATCATGAAGTAGAATTATTGTGTGCCCTAGAAAGACAGAGAAAAGATCTTGAAAAGGAAGAAGAAGAAGTTGCTCGCTTAAAAATCAAGGTAAATGAAGAAAAAACTAGAGAAGATATTTTGACAAGTCATCTTAAGGAAAGATTCGAGGACTTAAACAAGATTGACGTAGAATTTAGTCAACAAAAAAGAAGATTTGAAGAAGAAATCATCTCCTTGAAAACCCAACTTGAAGAAGCAAAAAGAATAGAAGAAGTAAGAAGATACAGATGATGAAGAAAGAAGAAGATTATGAGAAGCTTGAAGAAGAAGTCATCTCATTGAGGGTTGAAGTTGTCAAGCTCAACGAAGACATGAAGAACTCTCAAGTACTAGACGACATTTTCAGTAGATGTCACCATTCGATAAAACATGTCTTGGATACATTGATGAGGCTTCATGCAAAGAAGATGTACACACCAATTTCAACAAGACCATTGAAGAAAGAGGAAGCTCCAAACCACGAGTAAAGAAATTTGAAGAGAAGTGCTCTAGGTTGTTAGAAAGGAAGAATGAATTAAAGGATAATAATTATATAGAAATTTTTACTTATTCCTATCAAGGAAAAGATTACAAAGGAAGGGATCATGGTTGGCAAGAGTCAAAGAGGAATGAATGTAGAAGAGGTGTATCTCCAAGAAGACCTTCTACCTACATGTATCAAAGAGGATCCAGTCATTGTGAAGGAAACAACAAAAGAGAATATCACAATCAAATAAGGCATGAATTCAGAAGAACTACATCACAAAGAGGATCATTTGCTCCCATGTATCAAAATTTCTTTCCTGGTTACTATTTTATTTGCAATAACTTTGGACATAAAGTTGTATATTGCATAGTGTATGGAAGAAATGTTCAAGCAAGAGACGTTTCTATGACTCCCTACAATATTGAATGTTAAAAATGCCACAACTATGGACACATAGCCCATGATTGTAGAAGCATGATGGAGTATTCCTTGAAGGAAAATAATGATATCAGATACAATAAGGTTTAGAGAAGAAATAAAAAACAAGAAGCATAGGTGAATGAAGAACGCCCACAGATCATACTCACATGAATTGCAGAGTTGAAAAATCTTGATGAATCTACAGGAAAAAAGGAAGATGTCAGAATTCATAATGATGATCCAGCTGCAGAGAAGTTTCATACATTTTTCTAAGAAATATGGCTTGGAGACTCCCAATAATGTGAATGTTGAAGGGGGAGCCTAAGCAAAAACTATTACAAATTAGAGAACTATCTTTCAGACAATATGAATTGTTTTGGGAAGGAATATTCACAATGATTTGATGGCAAACTTGCAGAATGTCTCGTGACATTTTGGTTGATTAATTCAAGGTGTAGTTTAGAACACGTCTCCATACACATATGAAGGGTTTAGCTGGAAGACACAAGGAATATCATTGGCTCATGACTAGAGGATTATAAGTATATATCCAAGCAGAGATATATTCATTGGTTTGAACACATTCGAGAATGTGTTGGACAACCTAGTGTTATTGTTGCAGACTTGTAAATTTTGATTTAAAGATAGAACAAACTAGTGGACATATTTGATTAAACTTGAGAAGCATGAATATGTGGTGATCAATTGCAATAGATTTGAACATCTCAGAATAATGAGGTGGTCGATTATTCAACATTGTGTACAGTAAGTAGAGTGGCAAAGTCATGGATAGTTTTGTGACATATGGACAAAGATGAATTCATGAGATGTTTGGCATGTCTAGAAGACAATACTTGACATGACTCAGAGAAGATGCATGAAAATGGATGAAAGCATGAGATCGAGAGAAATTGCAGAAAGGTAAAAGGACTCATTGTCATTTTTGTCAAGAGGGATGTTCAATAAAACATGTGACTCAAGAAGAGAATCATATTGATGGGTGGAACCAACATAGTCATAGGAATGCAAGATGTAAGAGGCACAACAAGGCAAGGGGAGAGAAAATTTCAGGGGGATTTATATTGTCAAGGGGAGTTACCCTTTGCCATTGATGTCAAAGGGAGAGAGAAATATCATGAGAGAAAGCTCCGGAGCATGATCACATGAGGAGTATGAGTGTTTCCATCAATGAAAAAGGGGGATATTGTTGAATGGTGTTGTCATTGATGTCAAAGTCAGTCGTTGGTAATCAACATGAAGAACACATCCTCGGAAGCAGTGAAGAAGAGAAGGAAAAGTTATCTCCTTGAATCCCCTATTAGTAATGAATATGTGGCTACTTGAAGAGACTTGAAGAAGCTTTGAAATGAATTCTTTTAATATATGTTAGTGGATTACAATGATAGGAAATACCAATGGAAAAGAATCCCCAGAAGAAAGGAAAGGGAGCCCAAATGAATGGTGAAGAAGCCCCGCAGTTGATTGAAGAAAAAGGGTATGAAGGACATTTCAAATGCATGCAAAACCTCTATGGATTGATAGCTCTCATCGAGCCATTTCCAACGATAGGTGGCATGCCATGTGGTCCCTCATGGTTTAGGAGATGTGCCCTCTTGAATATGTCATTGAAATTAATATCATTAATAAGGCTAGTACAAGTCGGCCCCTTGTAATGAACATTAAAATGAATATTAAGGATAGAATACTTATTAAAAATCAATTTGAATTAAATATGTAAAGTCGGCCCTAATGGTAAAATTAAGTAAAGGGATATTGATTAAACAAGTCGATCCCATTTGGAATTAAATGTGAATATTACTTGTAACTAAAAGTTGAAGTCAACCCTAAAAGGTGGGTTAAGTTGAGTATAAATAAGGCACTAGAATCCTCATTCTAGACCTCCAATCAAGAAAATTCTCTGAGGTAGCAAGGGTAAGAATTTGAGGCAATAAGGGAAAATTTTCTGAGGCAACAAGGGTTAGAAATATGAGGTGATAAGGGTGAGTTTTCTGAGGGAGCAAGGCCAAGTTTCTAAGGCAGATCTGAGGCCTTTTTGAAGCTAATATGAGGTAAATTTTTGGGGTATATTTGTGAAGTTTAGGTTTGTTCTTAGGCCAAATTTGAGGAGAATTTTAGGCATGTTCTGAGTCCAAATATGAGGTAAATTAAGGGCCAATCTGAGGCCAGATATAAGGCAAGTAAAGGGATGTTTAGTGAAATATTAATGTATGTTTTGAGGAATATTTAGAGAGTAGTTAAGATATGTTTTTAGGTCTGTTCTAAGGCCAAATTTTAGGTCTGTTCTTGGCACAAATTCCAGTGAAGTCTAAGGCATATATGGGTCAAAGTTGGAGTCTATTCTTGTGAAAATTTCAGGGGTATTCAATTAATCTTTCAATTATGCTTTAGGTATGTCCTTTGGTGCAAAATTTTTCATATCTATTACCAGATTTCATAGTAATTTCAAATTAGATGGGCAAGATCTCTAGGGTAATTGTAGCTAGTTATTGAAGGATCGTTTTTCTTTGTTTTGAAAAGAAATGTGACCGAACAAAGATGTTAAAAGTATGACCCAACAAAGGTAAGACATGTATCACATGAAGAGATCTAGGGTGAGAGAATCTATATTTTGCAACTATCAGGGCAAGGGATTCACCTTGAAAAGTCTGGTCTGATCAAAGGTGTATTCTTGTTGAGGATTCTTGAGGGTAGAACGTATATTCAATGACAGTGACTTGTGAGAAAATTGAAGTCGTCATTTGGTGCATATTTGTGTGAGGGATTCAAAGCATATTGGTTGAGGACCTGGAGCTAATATTGGACCGGACCATATTGTGAGAATATTTTTAAAACAAGGGTGTTTGGGTGGTGAACGAGAAGATTGGTGTCTTCAGTCAATAAGTTGGTTCTAGCAGAGGAGTTGTAGCTTCCTTTGAGTTGGTGCTCATAAATCCATGGGTTTGGTGCCTCCTTCTAGTTGGTTCTAGAGAAGATATGGAGTTATAGATTCCTTTGAGTTGATGCTCATAAATCTAGGGGGTTGGTGCCTCCTTTCAGTCGGTGTTGGTAAATCAAGGAGTTGAAGCTTCTTTTAGGTTGGTGCCTCCTTCTAGTTAATGCTGGTAAATCTTGGAAGTTGGTGCTTCCTGTGGATGTAATCTTCAAGATATATATTAAAAGTGTTCTATGGTTTTCTCCCATTTTGATTTCCACATAAAAATCTCTTCTGTATTATGTTTGATGTTATGCATTGTTGAATGGAATTATTGATAAGTTAATGTTTACATGTTGTGATTAAAATTGGTAAAAAGTGTCCAATACCGATTCACCCCCTCTCAATTTTGGTGAATATTCCAACATGTGTCACATTGCAACTCCAAAAGGAGAAAGAAGATAAGATTTAAGAAGGCCACAAAAATATACTTGAAGAAGTTGAAGTCCATCTAGAGGATGTACATGTCAAATATGACGATATTATCTCCACAAATAAAGTAATCAAAGAAAAAGCAAAGAGGATAGAGGATGCCATTGTCTCTGAAAAGAAGATAGATGAAATGGGTGTGCAAATTGAAGGAAAATCGCCAAATATGATATTGACACCCTCATTACCAAAAAATATTTTAAGGAAGACAAAAAGATCGATATCGACATTATCAAGTAAGAAGATGGAATACTCATATATATTCATGGAATAGGGCATCACAAAACCACTCTTCAACAATATATTATTAGAGACCAACAACTACTACAAATTGGAAAAGCTACAACAACAATACATGGAATCAAAGGAAAGAAAATTATGCAACAACCAACCGTCAAGTATTAAGACAAAAAAGAATTGATTTTGTATGGATGGATCATCGTCAATGGAATGAAGAAAGTAGGAACATAAGAAAATCATAATACTTGGTTTCATCACATGTAAATCTTTTAACTGCAAAACTACGAGGACAACTTTTTGAAGGAGGCTACTATGATATGACCCCAAGGGGGGAATATATGGGTTTAAATGCATATGATATGACCCCGAGCGGGGAAGGGGGGGGGGGATATATGCGGTTAATGTACATGTAATGTGTAAATGTATATGTAATAGGTTCGGATTACAAGTTGGAAGAGGATGTAATCCTCTTATTTCAGAATAGAGTTTATGTTCCCAATTCTCAGGAATTGATAAATTTAGTTCTAAGGGAGATGCATAATTTTCCATATGCAGGACATACATGATATCATAAAATTATTACAGTGGTAAGAGGCCAGTATTTTTGTCCTGACATGAAGAAAGGTGTCATTTATTATTTGGCCAAACACATGGAATGTTAGAAGGTAAAGGCTGAGCATAGACATCCAACAGGATTGATGTAGCCATTGCCCATTCCTAAATGGAAATGGGAAGTGGTTACTATAGATTTTATTACCAAATTTCCTAAGAGAGAAAGGAAACATGATTCCATCATGGTAGTGGTGGACAAACTCACCAAGGTTGCACATTTCATTATGGTAAAAGTAACTTACAAGGCAACCAATATTGCAGAAATTTACATGAGAGAAATTGATAGGTTACAAGGTGTGCCTAAGGAAATAGTGTCGGATCGAGATCCCAAGTTTACTTACAATTTTGGAGGGCTTTGTTTAAGGGATTAGGACAAATTTAAATTTTATTACATCATACCACCTATATTCAGACGGGCAGACAGAAAGAATTAATCGATTAATTGAAGATATGTTGAGAATGTATGTAATGGAAAATCCTTCTAAGTGGGAGGACTATATCCATTTAATCAAGTTTGCATACAACAATGGGTATCAAGAATCATTGAATATTATCCCATTTGAAGCCTTATATGGCATAAAATGAAACACACCAATAAGTTTGGATAACCCAACAGACAAAGTTGTGATTGGACCAGAGTTGTTAAAGGAAATGGAAGAACAAATGGTAAAAATAAGGAAGAATTTAAAAGTTGCACAAGATCGACAGAAGATCTATGCTGATAGAAACAAAACAAATAGAGAATTCAAAGTGGGAGAGCATGTGTTTTCAAAATTTAAAGCCAAGAGAAGCTCACTAAAATTGGGAAGTTTCCCAAAGTTGGCAGCAAGATATTGTGGGCCTTTTGAGGTCTTAGAAAAAATAGGACCAATTTCATATATGGTATCATTACCTTCACCCATGAGAATTCATAATGTGTTCCATGTGTCTTTATTAAAAACATATCTACCTCATCCTAATCATTTGATTGATTAGAATGTGGTCCAGGTGGAACACAAAGGGGATTTCCAGGTGGAACCATTACGCATCCTAGACCCGAAAATCAAAGTGCCTAGGAACAAATCCATAGGCCTGGTAAAGGTTCAATGGACTTATTACGGTCCTGAAGGTGCTAAATGGGACCACACAAAACCCATGCAAGAAGCATACCCACAATTTTTTGCAAATTTTGAATAAAATTGAATGTACAATTTGTACATATGTGAAATAATACTCTATTTTGGTAGCTAGAGTTCCTAGAGCCAAAGTAATGAAATATCCTATCCAACCGACGTGTGGGGGTAGGGGAAAGGGGAGCTGTTGGTTGGAATTGTTGCACGAGTCATTAAGTTGTGGAATTATCATGTATTCTGATGTTCTATTTTTATATATATACAAATGTGTAAGCTATACAGTTATGTGCACTGAGGACAATGCAGTTTGTAGGGGGAGGGGAATGTAACATCCCCATTTTCAACCCCAAACTAGCAATTTCTATTGTAAATATATCATGTGACTGAGAGCCAAGCGATGTATAGCCAACAACCAATATGTAAATGATGTAAATTGAAATATAATGCATGAAATACATTGCCAATTACAGATAGAAATAGATGAATATTGGGGGATAAGCATCCACAAGAGAGAGTAGGGGTCCAAGGGGGAGAGTCACCCATATCTATTAAACTAAAACCCATTTCTTCTCTAAATTATCCTTGCCATAAATCTTCCAATAGTTGTTGAGTGTTCTAGAGTCCAATCATTGAATTTGTGTAAGAGGGTTGGTGTGAGAGTCACTTCCCATAGTTATGGGGAGCATGGGGATCGAGTACAATCATATTGGGGAAGCGTGCAAGCAAAGCAAGAAAGAGAAAGAGAGAAAATTTGAATGGGTAAGAGACCAGATTTTGGTACATTCATGTTTGGATATAGAGAGTTGTTTTCACATGGATTTTTTCGGACCAACAATAGTATGATGAGCATGGGAGATTGTAGGAAGATGTGTAGATATGTTTGGTTGTTGTTTGGAGCTGTAATTTTCATAGAGAAGAGGACATGTTCCTGGGAGTGACGATTTGTCTGAAATTCGTCCAAGGAGCAGGTGTTTTCATTGTTGGGCAAATTCATGTTACAGTTGTATAATTTCTAAAGTCCCAACAAGTCTATTTCATGTCTAAAATGTGTTGGAAGCCCTGGAGGGGAGTGGAAATTCTCGAGGGGCTATGAGCAGTGAAGGGAGATTCCATCCCTTGGGTTGTGTAGGTTGAGGGGAAGTTTGTTGGTACACTGGAATTAGCTGAGAGTTTGACTACTGAAAGGGGGATATTATCCAGCCTTAGGGACCTTCGTCTCTTATGGATTCATAGCCCCATATCAAGGGTGTCTTGCTATTGAGAAATGGAACAACAAGGCTACGATTGGGAGGAACGGTTGTCCTCTACAACAGGTTTCACATTTCATTAAGATAAGTGTTCCTACGTGTTGTGGTTGTTCATGTTAATTGTTGATATGAGTGTTGTGCAATTTACTGTTAAGCCCTAAATAATGGTGCATTACCCCTTAATTGGGGAATATTACATTAGTAATGTTATTTTATTTATGTCGGCTTGGGTCCATTAGTTATAATTGTATCTCCTAGTCTCCTATATATACCAAGGAGACATTTTCATTTGGAATCATCTTGTACTTGAAAATTTAGGTGTTGTATAAGGAGGTTTCCCCCTCGAAGAAGCTTATTATCTGAAATTATCTCTTTTTCAAGGCATTGAGTACTTATTCTGAGGTTTTTGTATGCTATATTGATATTTGTTTCTTAACATATGGTATCAGAGCTCAAGGTCTTGGGGTTTCACTGCTACATCTGAGACACCTTGTCATTTCCACTATAATTTGTTTTCTACGATGTTTCAGAAGGAACCCCTTGGAGGATATTTAGTAGACAGATCAAGACCTTGAAATTCAAAGGTTATTCATAAAAATTACTACAGTTTTCTAGGTAAAAAAATAAAAAATTCTTCCTAGAGTATCCAAATTGAGTGAGACCAGTTTCATTGGATAGTGGACAGCCCTTAGTATTTCTGGTACAATTTTTTGAATTTTATATCAATTATTTTGTGTGGGGCATGCTATACAAGTGAGGTCTCTTGGAAAGGCCAAAAATCAGCAAGTTGTGGGGAAGTTACCTTAAATTCCACTTGGCAGATCCAATTTTGATCAGACATATGGCATTCCAGAGAAGAAATATCAGAGAACTACAAAAATGAAATTTCCATACCCAAAAGGGACGAAACTTTGGATATACAGTAGAAGAAAGATTGTTTAGCATAACCACCCCAAAATCAAGGTTTAAAAGTGATACTTGACGAACATGCCACCAAAATAGGGAACTTCTACACCAAATAATCCTCCAGACAGTCCTACTTGGACTCTTGATGAAGGTGAAGAAATGCGTAGGGACATAAATGAATTACAAAAGAAGATAGTGACAAAATATGAACTACAAGGGATGATCGATTCAACTGAAGCTAAATTGGAAGCAACAATGGATACTAAGATGGATGGTTTAAAAAGGGAGATCATGGAAGGATTGAAAAAGTTCCTAATAGAGAGGACACTTGAAAGTGAAAATGTATCCCATGAAATTCATGATGAGGACACAAGGAAGATGAATAAAGAATGGAGAAACTCCAACTTTGGGTTGAAGACCAACCACGTTCCTAAGATCGATATGAGGAATTTTGATGGCAAGGACCCAATCATATGGATACTTCAGATGGAGCAATTCTTTGATCTACATAATGTGCCACATACACAAAAGGTATGAATTGCTTCTTTATATTTAGCACCCAATCAATTTGTATGGTATCGATGGTTTTGTTCTCACAAATCACTTGTCACTTGGACAATTTTCATGGAAGAAATGATAGCACACTACGAGGATTCAAGGAGCAATACCTTCTTTAGCTAATTGATAAATCTCAAGCAAAAAGGTTCAGTTACAGAGAACATTGAGAACTTCCAAAGATTGAATATAAAGGTAACAAATATTCCAAATGAGCACTTTATTGATGTATTCATAGGAACTTTAAAGGATAACATTCAACAGGAGGTTCACCTTTGGGAACCCAAATCATTGGAGAATGCATTTAGGGTGGAAATACATGTTGAAAGTAAAAATATGGCTATGGCTACTAGAAGGACCAATCCTAACATCTATCGAGAGAATAATGCTCCTTCTAAAAAACCTCAACCTACAAGGTTGACACCTCAATAATTGGAGGAAATAAGAGCAAAAGGTTTATGCTTTAATTGTGACAACGAGTATAGTAAGGGACATAAGTGTGGTGAGAAGAAAGTATTCTACATAGATTGTGAATAGGAAGAAGAACAAGAACAATAACAAGAACCATCTCAAGATTAAAACGTAGAAGTGATTTCTTCTTAAGAGTTGAATCCCGCGATATTGTGTAATGCATTGGATGGAATTAGAACTCCTCAAACCCTCAAGATCGAAGGATACATCAAAAATAAAAAGGTAATAGTCCTAATTGATTCTAGTAGTACTCATAATTTCATTCACTATAAATTAGCCAAATATCTCAATTTCTTTATATATCCAGTGCCAGAGTTTCAAGTAATGATTGCAGATGGAGGAACTATCAATTGCTCAGGAAAATGAAATAATATCAATATTACTATGGGGGAATATGTAATGAATAGTCCAATGATTGCTATGCCCATGGGTGGTGCTGATGTTGTACTAGGAATTCAATGGTTACAATCATTAGGAACAATGGATTTTAATTTTCAAGAACTTTTCATGATATTTTCATTAGAAGGAAAATAAATTGAGTTAAGAGGTATCACAGGGAAACCCAGTAAGGTGATAATCTATAATGGCATGACAAAATTATTTAAAAAAGGGAATCAAGGTGTTATTTCACAACTATGCTCACTAGATGTTCAAACATCTAAGCCATATATTCCCCTAGATCTCCAAGGGATCATTGATAAGCATTCCAAAGTATTTGAAGATATTCCCAAAGTTCTTCCACCCACTCGAAATCATGATCATGATATTCACCTAATTCCTAGGAGTGTTCCTCCTAACATCAGGCCCTACAGATACCCTTATTCCCAAAAGAGTGAAATTGACTGTATGGTTGAAGAAATGTTAGAGGATGGCATTACTAGACCTAGCCAAAGTTCTTACTCTGCACCGGTGGTAATGGTATTCAAGAAAGATGGTTCATGGCGTATGTGTCCAGATTATAGAGAGCTCAACAAGATCACTATTAATGATACATTTCCTATTCCTGTTATTGATGAATTGTTAGATGAACTACATGGAGAAATCTATTTCACAAAGTTGGATCTTCATTCAGGGTATCATCATATTAGAATGAAGGAAGAAGATATCCCAAAAACAACATTCTCAACTCATGAAGGCCATTATGAATTGTTGGTCATGCCTTTTGGCCTTACAAATGCACCTTCCACATTCCAAGGGTTGATGAATTCCATTTTCAATCCCTTCCTTCAAAATTTTGTGTTATTATTTTTTGATGATATATTAATCTATAGAAAGTCTTGGGAGGATCATGTGTGACATGTTGACAAGGTTCTACAACTACTACAGGAGAAACAACTATATGCCAAACCGTCCAAATGTTTCTTTGGGGTGGAGGAGGTAGAGTATTTGGGTCATATTTTATCTCATGAAGGTGTCAAGGTAGAAGACCCTAACAAGATTAAGGTCCTGATGGACTGGTCGATTCCCAAAACATTGAATAATCTTAGAGGATTTTTGGGTTTGACAGGTTACTACCGCAAGTTTGTTCGAAACTATGGGAGAATAGAAGAACCTTTAATGACACTAACTAAGAAGGATGCATTTTCATGGAGTCCATAGGAAACTAAAGCTTGTGAACAAATTAAAGAGGTGATGTGTAAATCTCCTGTCTTGACCACACCAGACTTAAAAAAAACCTTTATTGTGGAATGTGATGCCTCGGGAAATGGCATTGGTTATGTCCTAATGCAAGAAGGAAGGCCCTTGGATTTTGAAAGTTGGCCACTCAAGGGAAAGGACTTACACAAACCCATTTATGATAAGGAAATGATGGAAATACTACATGCATTGAAGAAATAGTGACCTTACCTAATAGGTAGGCACTTCAAGGTCAAAACAGATCATGATAGTCTTAAATACTTCTTGGAAAAAAGACTATCTTCAGAAGAACAACAAAAATGGGTGACCAAGATATTGGTTTATGATTTTGAAATCATCTATAAAAAGGGAAGAAAAATGTTGTGGTAGATGCAATCTCAAGAAAGGATGAAGATGTTGAGGTCTTTGTCTGTGCTATCTCGATCATCCAACCCGATTGGATAATAGAAGAGAGGGATGAATGGAAGAATGACAAAAATATGTGGACTCTCATTCAAAGGTTGCAGTAGGATTCTAGTGCAGAAGATACATTTACATGGAAAAATGATTCAATATGGTACAAAGATCACTTATATTTATGTAAGAACTCCCAACTCAAACAAAAGGTACTATTGGAATTGCACACCTCTCCGGTAGGGGGGTACTGGGGATTTTTGAAAACCTACCATAGGGTCAAGAAGGAATTTTTTTGGGATGGAATTAAAATTGATGTTCAAAGGTTTATATCAGAATCTTTGGTTTTCCAACAAAATAAGGTGGAAACAATTAAGACCCCGGGTATTTTACAACCATTACCCATCCCAAGTCAGCTTTGGGAGGAGGTTTCCATGGATTTCATCACAAGGTTACCGGAGTCTGAAGGAAAAAGTGCCATCATGGTGATTGTTGATAGACTAATCAAGTACGCACACTTTTTCACTCTCTCATCCCTTCAAATCCAGTACAGTTGCCACAACATTCATAGAGACAGTTCAAAAACTACATGTAATCCCAAAGATTATTGTAAGTGACAGAGATCCTATCTTCACTGGACATTTTTGGACAAAATTATTTTATGTTTTGGGTACTCAATTGGCTCATAGCTCATTCTATCATCCTCAATTTGATGGAAAAACTGAGATAGTGAACAAATGTATATAAGGCTACCTTCGTTGCTTTGTCTGTGATAAACAAACATAATGGTTCAAATGGTTACCCTTGGAAGAATGGTGGTATAACACTTCCTTTCATACTGCAACAAAAATGACACCATTTATTGCACTCTATGGATACCACCCTCCTTCCTTCACTTCTTCTCTAAAATAAAAATATAAGGTTCAAGCAGTGGAATATCACATCGAGCATCAACAACAAGTTCTCCAAATCTTAAAGGACAACTTGAACATGACACAAAATCGCATGAAACAACAAGCAGATCAACATCATAGTGAAAGAAGTTTTGAAGTAGGGTATTGGGTTTTTTTAAGACTAAAACCATACAAACAGATGTCCCTCAAGAAATCCAAGAAGGATAATAAATTATCACCAAAGTACTATGGTCCTTATAAGGTGTTGAAAAATATTGATACTATGGCATACAAATTGGAGTTTCCTGCATCCTCACGAGTACACCCAGTTTTCCATGTTTCATGCTTAAACAAGGTTATAGGTGACAAGATCTCAATTCAAACTATATAGCTAGAACTTGATGAGGAAGGAAAAATCATATTGGATCCTGAAGCCATCACTAACAAAAGAATTCGCCAGTTGAGGAATAGATCCATTTCAGAGTATCTTATTAAGTGGAGGAAACTCCCTACTGAAGATTCCATTTGGGAAGATGAGTCTTTTATACATAAGCATCCAAAATTACTCAAGCATTGAGGACAACACTTGTATGAAGAGGAGGGGCATGTTAAGCTGTAAATAGTGGCGCATTACCCCTTAATTGGGGAATATTACATTAGTAATGTTATTTTATTTATGTCGGATTGGGTCCATTTGTTGTAATTGTACCTCCTAGTCTCCTATATATACCAAGGAGACATTTTCATTTGGAATCATCTTGTACTTGGACATTTATGTAGTGTATAAGGAGGTTTCCCCCTCAAAGAGGCTTATTATCTGAAATTATCTTTTTTTCAAGGCATTGAGTACTTATTCTGAGGTTTTTCTATGTTATATTGATATATTTTGTTATTAATATTATTGATATGTTTTGATATATATATATATTTGAGTTATATTTTGTTATTGTTTCTTACTGAGAACAGTAAAATGCATTTGTGTTTCTATATTGTGGTTAAATGTTGTTTTATGTAATTAACTGTTGTTGTGCATAGTAAGAGTGATTGTATTTATGTTTTTATAGAACATGGACATCCAAATGAACTTGTATTTCATGATGTATATTAATTTACGCATTTTATATTTGTATCAGAAATTTTATTGGGTAATTTTAATAGTGGCATGACCCAGTTGGAGGTCGAGTACATTACAAAGTGGTATCAAAGAAATTTTGTTGAGTATCGGTAATGGGTACATTACAAGACCCCATGCAGATAGCGTGGTTGGTTATGTTTTGTAGGTATCTGTTAACCATCTAGTTGATTGGATGGGATATTTGTCCATTCAATCAAAAATGTCAGTTGTTGGCACTAGTGCTCAAAATATTACGGTCCCTGCTGAAACCTCTGAGGTGAATTCGGTGAATTCCATGAAACCGAAGAATCCTCAACAACCTGGAGGAAAGAAAAAGAGGAACAAAAAGAAAAATTCCACTAATGAGAAAGGGACTACCACTACCCAAACTTCCTAGGAGGGAGGCACTAAGGAAAATAAAAAGAGTAATTTTCCCTACATAATTTGTGGAGAAGACCACCCTACCCACCAGATACCACAAAAGGATAAAGTTCACGAATTCTTGGCACAACAACGGGCTCCCCAACAACCTATTTTATTAACTCATCCCTTCCCTCCCCAACCTCAAAACATGGTTTTCTCAAATACTTCCCATTTGTCAGGGGGAATTGTAGGTACCCATCACCATGAGGGGTGTCCATGGAATGATTTAATTTACATGTGTGACCAAACTATTAGTTTGTGGACACGATCTAAAACATATAACACTCTTGAGCCCAGTCTCCCATCCTGATCCACGATGTTTTATTGGAAGGGAACTTGGATATCATATCAAAAAAAATACCCATTGACATTTCATAGAAGCCAAGTGTCGTGGAACACTTCTTGATAGGTGTTAATTGTTCACCTCAAGAGATTGAAAAATACACGACCCTATTTAAAGAATTATGTGATTGTTTTTCTTGGTATTATGAAGAAATGTTTGGAATTTACCCCCATATCGTTGAGCATGGAATCAAAATGTATGAAGGATACAAGCCTCTCCAGAAAAATCGTCGGCTTGTCAACCCAAAGAAATAAATTTCCATTAAAGCAGAGGTTGAGAAAATTCTTCATGCCCAGTTTATCTATCTAGTTCCCTTGATCGAATGGGTTTCTAACATTGTTATGTTCACCAAGTAACATGGCACTATTAGGTTTTGTGTTGATTATAGGGATTTAAACAAGGATTTTCCAAATAATATTTATCCAACCCCTTTCATTGACTAGAATTATTGATGAATGTGTTAGTAGTGAAATATTCTCGTTCATGGATGGTTTCTCCGACTATAATCAGATCCAAATCAAACCGGAAGATCGGCACAATACTGCCTTCATTTTTCCATGGGGTATGTTTTCTTATTGGAAACTGTCGTTTGGTATTAAAAATGATGGAGCCACTTTCCAGTAGTCCATGTCATGCGCTTTACACAACATCAAATGAATTGTGGAGTCATAGCCAAACTACTTCCACCTTCCCTATTTGCAGCGGGTTAGTTGACCCTTCATGTTTTTTTTTTTTTGTATTGGGGGAATTGGCAACGCACGATTCTCGTACTCATGTGACATGGGGTCAATCCCCATAAGCTACCATTATAACCCCAGGTGCATCCACCCAACCCACAAGAATGGAGCACAAGTAAATTGAGGTGAGAATCGAACATGAGACCTCATTTTTACAATTTTCCTTCCATTTACACGGCACTTGCCAATCCGTCTAAACCCATGTGGGCAGTTGACCCCTCATTTTCACCAACACTCCATCACACCAATTAAATATTGTTGGCTCTAAGAACATGAGATCCACCTGCATGTTGTATATCGAAGCTAAATGAGGAGTCGTCGACCCTGAAGCCCGGGTAATGCAAAATAATATGGGATTCAACAAGAGATCCTTGATATCTCAGATGGGAATTTGGCCACTCATCTTCCGAACACCAACCTGATAGTATTCCTCGATATAGATGGTAATATAATGACCCTCCCCCCCGGGTGTGTACCCCACATGCCATTGTACACCCCTCCAAGATAGCCCAATGGAAAAATAGATGTCATCTATGTCTAACAAGGGGACCTTCCTCTGGATTATAAAACACTCTTGATCTGGCTCCCAATATTGGACCAATTGGTTTAATAATGACTCCATGGAGCCCAACATCAGATAATTTTTTTTTTTTAACAAACCACACTCTCGGAGTGCTGCCAGGGTTATTTGGTCCCCTTGGGAAACAAAGTCATCTACCTCATGTTGTCGTTCCTTCCACTCAATCATATTTTCTACCTGCATCTAACACATAAAAAAAATTGTGATACATTATCCACCTTGTCCCTCCAAATCGCCCCCCCCTCTCAAAACCTCACCATTCAACCCTCGAATGAAGGCCCAATACCTTTTCTTGGCCTCTTGAGTCACCCTTATGGCGTCACGTAGGGCCCCACATGACGACCTCAGCCTGTCACGTGGGGACCCGCATGATGGCCTTATCCTGTCATGTGAGGACTTGCACGACACATCATGTGCAACCCATGAAGTGGCCTCAAGCCAAGGCCAACCCTCAACCTCACGACACATTAATTCGTTGTTTCCCTAAAACACCTGAAAACAATCATACACGACATGTGTAGGGTCACTTGGTTACTTACATAGATCACATTAAACAAATGGTTGAGGAAAATATTCACACCAAGCTCCACAAACCTCCTCTTGGATGAGGGCTTCTCCTCAAGCTCTCCACACTCTATTCTTTCAAAGTAAAGAATGAAAATTCTCCAAGGTAAGTTCTCATTTTTATAAATTTTTGGCGAATAAAATATTCATTTTTTTAATGAGATACTAAAAGTGGGTTTTTTCACCTTCTTAAGAGCTCATTTTATTATTATTCCATTTTCACTAATTTCCCTCGGGAGTCTAGTTGTCATGTGTTTTAACAGGAGTCTATGGATATTTCATGAAGATGTCCACTTCCACTACACTTGGGGTGTGTTGATAAATTGGCATATAGGGATAGGTTTTCCCCTACAATTTCTATTTCACATTATTAATCATCCATCTTGCTAGCCATATGCCTTAGGTCTGAACCCGTCCCTTTATGACCTTAGCCACTCCTTTTCATGTCGTAAATGGTTCGGTAGTGCCTACCCTAAATGGGTGCCCTATTTAGCACCTAAATTATTGTTTGGTTTCCATGTTGCATTTTCCCATAGGCCCGAGAGCTCTCCTATAGCCCCATCATGACTTAAATATTGAGCCTCATTTTCCTCTCTTCGTCTATATTCTGGCCACATCCCGCGAGGGTTCCCAATTTGTTTTTGTTGCTTAATGGTCAACTATGCATTTTTTTCTTGCATCATTATTTCCACCACTACATTGTTGTTTTCCCATATCCCTCTTACCGCTATGCAGTAGCCTTGATGATTCACCTCTTGCATATTTTGGCCTCTGTTATGCATCCATCCACCTAGTGAGAGAACAAATACTAAGAGTGGATCTAACTTGATAGTACCATTTGCATTCCTCATTGCTTAGGTTCATTCCATGCACTTGGAACATAGGAGCATCTCATTAAGCCACTCGTTCTCTCCTAACGAGTATACTTTTAACTCGTTTGTGGGCTTGTAAAAGGACATGAAAATGACACTCACGAGTCTCCTTTAAGCTCTTTTCAGACTCTCTAAATATGAAAAGATTGTCGAGTGAACTTGTTTTATTTCACACTCATTAAATGGTTTTGAAAGGAATTCTATGTGGTGCAAGTTTAACCCTTTTTTGGACCAGATGGACTACTTACAAAAAAGGCATACTCTAGTCCACTTGGGCTAAAAGAGTTCTCCCTTGTATTGTTTTATACTTTTTTGGGCCAGTGGGAATAAATTTATGAAAAATAACATCCAAGATTAGTTACTTCTTTCTTTCATGCTCGTTAAAATATGAAGAAGACCGAGCATACTTTTGTCATTCTTTTGTGCTCATTAAACAATGAAGGAGAAAACATACAAAAAAAATAAAAAAAAGGGTGGTGGTTTGTAACACCCTATTTCCCCCAGTCTGTAAAAATAACTATACTGACCAAGAACTGTGGAAAACTTAGAAATGTGAATGCATGATGTGAATGGACCTTATGAAAAAGGTCGATGAATGTAAATGATATATATATATATATATATATATATATATATATATATATATATATATATATA
>JZKD02S1625799.1:532381-549957 GCA_000966675.3 Picea glauca
GTCATTATTATTATTTTTATTATTAGATTAATCCCCATTGAGGATTAATCAAGTTAGTAATTGTATAAGGACCAAATCCCCTTTTGCGGATTGGTCATCGGACAATTATAATGTACAGAATAAGAAGTCGGCCCCAACAGTTATAATGAAAGGGCCAGATTAAATTAAAGGTGGATTTATCCACCCAGTGTGAGAGGTTGACCCAGCTAGTTGGTGACTCTTCACACGTGCCAGAGTGGTATAAATAAGAGGCTAGCGCCTCACTTCTATCACACACTTCACTTGCTCATTCTATTATGAGGCAAGTTGCTATTTCAAGTTGGTGAGAAGAGGAGAAGGGTGGCACATCTCTTGGAGGAGGATTTTCTGTATTGGTCGAGTTATCTCTTGAACATTGTATAAGCTATTTATGATAAGGAAGTTTTTGCTGGGTTTTCTTACCCTAGAGGGTTTCCCAGGATAAATTCTGTGTCTCTTGTGGATGTGTATTTCTCAGTGATCTTGTTCTTATTATGCTCTTATCTTATGAAATGCAAAGAACTATAATAATGGAAAAAACATTAACAAGTTTAATCCTAAGTTATCCATTTGTTTTTTTGTTGAATTTTTGAGTAAGCCATCCCTATATCAGTTGTACTTTGTCTACTCTCTCTTCACCTAATCTCTCAGTGTATGTTTCATGTTGATTGATGGGGGATACCTTGAAGGCCCTCCATCGATGGATATCTTCCTATCAACTTCATCACATTATCTAGGATAGAGATATAGAAACCAACTAGCACCTTGGAGCTTACAGTCCTTAGTGGCAGGCCTCCTCATGATCGATAGTGTGTTTACATCATTGAATCATGATCGATTGATTATATGAGTGTTCAACATCATATCCTCTATTCACACTCTCTATATTATACTAGGTACCTTGGGTTCCATTATCATCATTAGTGGGTCCCCTTGCGTCTGTTAATGGTATCCATCAATGACCAGTAATCAAACAGTTTCTACCATGCTCGACATCAGCTCATTTATTCGCATGATGTAGATTCGTACCATCAGAGTTTGGGACAAAGACCTTGGGTTTGGGGACACATCACTCCTTTACAACATCCCCTCCCAAGTTTCATTGGATTATATCACTTGCATATGAAGACATCGAGGGCACTCTCCTCAGTGCTCATTGTCTTCCTGACAGCTATATGTTGTTTCATAGATCCACATTGTATTTTTTTGGTGGCTATGATTGATTTGATGACTTTGATCCACATTGTATTGTCTTGTGTCTAAGGTATTATTGATGACATGGATTCACTGTATATTCTTTTGTGGCCATGCTCTAGCATTTCATTTCATGGATCCCCAATGTATTGTTTGGAATTCATGCTTATTCAAAGTCTGAGTATGTCTACCTAGGGGATTGGTCTATCTATACCCATCCTTGGTGTTTGATTGCAAGACTTATTTGGTTTCTGACCCTCCTCTTATCTCTCCTTACGCTACCTCACATGGAATTTATTGTAATTTATTTTGCCCATCCACTCCTTTCCTGACCTCACACATTAGGGGGCATCTATTATAGCCTTAATATCCACCCTATAGGCTAGAGAGGAAGACATCATAGGATAGAAGCCCAAATAAATATTTTGCCTAGGGTTTGACCCCATTTGGATCCTTTTTTATCCATTTTTAGGCATTCTTGTGGGACACCTAAACAACAATCAATGAGGCCCTTGCTAGACACTAGTTGTGCAACCCGTGGGGCACTATCATATTTCTAGAATTGGGGAGTTGCGAGGTGATAAGAGAGGGATGAATTGTATCTTCATGTCAAAGGCCTAGAAAATCACATCATTCGAGTCTCTAATGGCCTCTATAAGATCTATAAGCCTCTCCCAAGCCTCCTCCAAGAGTTATATAACAAAGGAAAACCTTGGGCAAGGGGGAGGAAGAATTCAATAGCAAGGTTATGCAGCAAAATTGCAGAACTATTCATCCATAAGACATTGGAGCCTATCATGACCAAGGAGTTGTAAGGAGAAGCAAGGAGAAAGGAGATTGAAGGAGACTACATCAACACTTGAGGTATATTATATTGATGTAAGTTCTTATTTACAATCAATGGATCATCGGTTTTACCTCTTTGAATATTTTTCAATTGATGCATAAATGTTCAGATCTAATTTTGTATATTATAGATCATATTAGATTCAAGCTAGATCTAGGATATTAACATTGGGAATAAAATAGAGTGGTTATTTCTTGTCTTTGGTGTGCAAGAAGCAGGTTGTAGAGGCTGGAGCTAGAACTTTGGGACTGCAACAACTAGGAGACACTAAGGACAGCCTTCAAGAAAAGGTACGCCATATACTTAACTCTTTATATGTGATTATATTGCTTGTTTCTAGGAATACAATAGGAATTATACCCCCTCTTGTATAGGATAACTAGGTTGATCCTAGGGAGATCTTACCGATCTATTCAATGAGATCCCTATGAGAAATGTTCCCATAACACCATTCAATAATGGGATTTGGATGTGATAGGGAAAATTAAACCAAATTCCTCTAAATTGCATAAGTACATCATAAAAGAAACATACTGTTTCACTATGTGGATTGAAGTAATCCATTTGAAGAGTGTCAATGAAAATCATGTGATGTCTTTGGTGTACCTGAATCTTTGGTTTTCGATAATGCTAAATACTTCTCCTCTTTGAGACTAACTGAATATGCATTGGAACGAAACACTAAAATCAAATGTTTAACTAATTATTATCCACAAGGGAATGTGCTAGTTGAGTCAACAAATACGAATCTAATCAAGATCTTAAAAATAATTTTTAATGATCACCAAAGAAACTGACATCTATCTCTCCCAAATTCTCTATGGGATGATAGAGTTACACCTAAATAGTCTCTTGGTAATTTTCCCTTTTTTCTAGTCCACGAACAAGAAGCAACCCTGCCTACTCATACCTTCATACCTTCAATACAACTTTTCCAAATTGTTCAAGACAAAGAGTGCCCAGTAATGCAATAGAGGTTAAATATGCTTCTAAAAACTTGAAGAAGGTAGGGAAAAATCCAAAAGGAACCTAATGCAAGTACATCAAGAAATAATCAATATATGTTTTGATAAATCATCTGTAGGGAAAAAATATTTTCAAGAGGGTGATCTTGTCCTCAAGTTGGACAAGGAAAATGAAATTAAAGGGAATCATACCAAATTCTAGAAACTATGGCTAGGTATGTCTCAAATTCATAAGAAGATTGGACTAGGAACATTTAAACTTAAGACATTGGAGGGAGATGAGGAAGATCTACCTTTCAATGGACAATTTCTTAAACTATACTTCTCCTAATCACCTTCAGGTGATGCAGTTTTTCACATACTAGATTTACTTTTATTATTGTAAATATTTTAGAAATTAAATTTCCTATTATTTTTCCAAACTATATTACTTCACTGTTGTAATAATTCCTCTACTAAATCATTTCAAAATTGACCTATTGGAGTTTGTATTACAAGTTAAGAACTCAGTTGCATTGGGATAACTATTCAGATGGCTTGATGAAGAATAAACACCTTGCATTTGGTACAAAAACAACGAGCTATAACTTATAGTTACTTTGTCTATATAGATTGCATGATAATCGATTGTAAGTGAAGTCCTAGATTATGTACAAAATATATTCAGATGCTTAAATTGAAAGGAAATATGTTATATGTGTGATCACTCTCACTGGAGACTCATCAGTTCATAAACAGGAACATGCACTGGCCATAGATGTCTTCTATATAATGCTTGTGAGATTTCCCTATTCTCGGCTAATTTAAATAAAGACCTATTTGGAAACGACCCATGAAGTGTCAAAGTAAATACTGAGATCTTCATATCAAAGAAACACTTGTATCACCCCACTTCCCAAGCACCCATTATGCATAAATGCTACATACATTATAAATATAAAGGGTGGAATATACATTTTAAATAAATGGGAAGTTGAAAGCACTAATAATTGTTTGGGAAGTACAGGTAAAATGGTCAAGGCTATGGAGTCTCGCTGGTAGCGGGGTCATGCTTTCATGATACCAAGCAAACTTCATCGGGGCTATGGAAACTCGCTCGTAGCGAAGCAATGCTCGGAGAAAAGAGACGTGGAACACACCTTGGTCTATAAACAATCAAGAAGAGGCTTTTTTGGTGTCTCACTCATCTCATATGTATAAAATAAATTCTTCCCTTAATTATCTCACATGTACTATCATGAAGATCATCAAGGTTAAGTACCACGTTCTTATCTTTCATAAAGAGAAAATGTTGTGGGGTCCACAATACAGATCAATCTATCAAATTTTTAGAGATTATGTTGTAAAAGTTTCATGATCCAGAGGTCAATCTAGAACAGAGATAAATGATTCTCTCAACAAGTCACCATTTTATGTGAGTCACATAACATACCACTAAAACTCTCGAGTTTTAGCGAGTACCCATGCTACCAAAATTTTGCAAGGTATTACTCTTTACTTACCTAAATAGTTATTCGCTTATGAAATTGATTCTTGTATACAATCACCAGAGCCAATTTGATACAAATTCTATTAGTGGCACTCTAAGTCCTTCGAATAAGATTGTTTTTGCATATCTCCACATGCCTTCAACCCTTTTTGAAACTGGATTATGCATAGCCACACATCCTCCTAGACCTATCCATATGACCCTTGTTATCGCACAATTTGTACTTTGATAAAAGGAAAGGTAAAAGAAAAGCAAATTGGCATAACTTGAGGTTATCCTATCACTGTCACCTCAGTAGGATTCCTCTTTCTATTTAGGGTTGTAGGCCCATGGGAGACATCCCCTATGACTTGGGGATTTGAGAAGGCAAGGTCAAAATGGCTATTAAAAGGTCCCCTCTCACAAGTCACCACTGATCAGAAAGTCTCGGGTTTATAATCAATGAAGTGATAATATATCAAGATGTACCTACCCGGAACAAAGCAACAAGAAACAATATATATTGCAAGTACAAATTGTTGGTTAGCACTTCATAAAACCACAAAATTTCTCAATAAAATAAATTGGTTGATAATGATAAAGTAAACAAAAAATTATAACAACAATATACATGAGGCAATACTTCACAATAAGTTCCTTGAAATAGCTTCAAAATGACTATCAATAATCAACCATTAACATCATAATACTAGCATTTATTAGAAGCAAACAAGGGAATTCATTTATCAACCTTTTCAATTTCTTTTAGAATCTTTTAATGCTGCAATGTATGATTGTATCTTATTTTAGTAACAAAAACAATAATGCTAGTAGGTTAGGCTATTCTAGTGTTAGAAGTGGTTAGTAAAAAGATTAGAGTATAGGTTTTGATGGTTGTTTTGATCAATCACTCAAAAAAGAGTCTTAGACTAGTGCCTCTAGGGTAAATGGAGTCAATAATATGGCAGCAAATGTTGGAGGAAAATGATGATAATAGGATATTCAAAGACAAGAGATATTGATAGTTAGAGTGTTGGTAACCCAAGGCTCCAACTACCAAACCCTAGAGGAAACTAGCTACTAAGGTGTAGGTAACCCTAGGCCTTAGTAGAGTTTCCTCCCTCTTTAACTAAAATATGAAGTAAAAAATGGCTAAGATGAAGAAAATAAAACTAAAGTGTTGCAATGGAAAGGCCCTAGCAAATGATTCAAGAAAATCGACCTCTTGACAAGATCTAGTAGTTGAAGGCTTTTAAAGCTAGGACAATAACATGTGCTAGTCTTCCTAGGGTTTTAAACAAGCAATTTCATAATCTTAATGTAAAATGAAAGATATCATAACTATAACCATTCAATTAATAAGAATTGCATAAATTTAACTTACATACATCAAGAATCATCAAGCAAAACCCTAGTTGAACACATCCACCAAGAAACTTGCCAAAATACTCAAAATTTAGCCTTCCTCAAAAAGTGCGCCTAAAATTTCAACCAAGTAACCCTAGATAGGGCACAGATTTCATTCCTCATAAGTGTGAGTGAAATATGATGAATAATACTAGGGGTTTTCCCCTTATTTATACAATATCAATGACCAGAATTAGGTCAAAAAGGCCGACATGGCGATTTAGACAGAATATCCAGTTTTTACATTAAATTTCATAATAAAACCCTAAATCAAGATGTAAATATGACATCATGTCCCTTTAGAGTGACGTTAGGAATTCTTAGGGAAACGTTGGCCTCTTGGAGAAAAACGTTAGGCCTCTTTAGGCCTCAAGATCCTGCCACATGTGCCACTTGGCACACAACTGTTTCCAAAGCATCCCCAGCACTGGGTGACATCATGGGTGACCTGGGTCACATCACGGGCCTTCCAAGGACTACATCATGGTGAAAAGGGAAAAAACCCCTTGGGTATAGGCTTTCCAAGTCGTCCATGGTGGAACGTCCCTCTCTCTCTCTCTAGTGCAAACCCCTGATCTGTCTCTGCCCCTGGCTGGGGTCGCAACATTCATCTAGTGGAATGTTAGCCCTATGGAGGTCCAAACTAATCATCTCCCCATATGTACCTGTCCATTGGGTGTGGACCTACAACATTAAAAAGTACTCCCTCCATGGGCTCATAAGTCACAGGGATCATAGCAATGTCAATCACATCTAATCATCAAGTTATTTAAACATGTGCATGAAACCCCCTTTCCCAGACAAGTGCTCAAAGACTTTATGATATTCTAAAAGAAAGGTTTGGAGGGGATGCTAGGATGTCCTATTAGGCTAGTGCTCATTGGATGTGGTATGTTTCCGGGTGAGTTCAAATCTAGGCCATGTAAGTGGATGAGATGGTAAGGGATGTCTGGGCAATGGGTGTAGTGATAACCAGGAAATGTATGGCTTACCTGTGGGTGCCTATGAAGAGGGTGAGTTGCACCTTGTCATGGATGAAAATGTTTCCAAGCCCATTCATGCTTTTTATCTTTTATTCTTATTTTATTTTTCTTTCAAGAGACTAGTTAGGGAACACTACCCTAGCGTGGTGACCAATGGTGACAATGTTACCCACAAACATTTCACGGAAATGAGAAGGCTAGCTCATGATGAGACCCCCTTTCTCTTGGTTATTCCAACAAGAGCCACTACCCTGGTGTGGTGACCAACTGAATGGTAGTGTCATACCGCTACATACCCATGGACCTAATAGGTTGGCTTGTGATGAGACCCCCTACCCTCCAACTAGGTCTTGTTTTATTATTTTTTACGGGTCCCTCTATTTCTTGTTGAGAAGCATTTTATTTCTTTCTAGGGGATCCTTGGGAGAAGCATATGAAGGTTTCATTCTTTTAGATTTTATATTTTTCCAGCTACTTTTACGCTCTTGGCCTTTATCCCCTTCTTCCCACAAGGTAAGGTACAACCCTTGGCTAGTTTGGCCAACCCAATGCCCGGAACAGTGTATGGGATGGATGAGAAGGAAAAAGATGAAAAGTGTTAAGTATGGTGTCAACGAATGTAACATCCACGACCACCCAGGATGGGCCATGCTACTCCAAAAAACGCTTTCATTCTCTGATACCATATTGTAACATACCCAACATCCAATTGATCTATGCCACATAAATTTTTCAAACTGTATATAAATAAAAACATATGCACACATAAAATATTGCAAAACTTTATATATATAAAACTTAAATAAGAAAAATACATTCTGCGAAATAATAGACTCATACATAATGATAATAACAATATACATGCAACACACATAGGAATAACCCATAAAAATAAATTCATACATAAGAATGCATCATGTAATTTAACAGACAATTGGCACTTATCTTGGTATGAATATCACCAACTACGTGAAAACCTTCTACAAACCTCCCATCCTTAGACCACATTGCTCACTACTCTCAGTAGTGGGTCACCCCCGAGTTGGGACTAAACTCCACATGGGTAAAGGAATTCCTAACCAGGATAACGTGTCTCAGAGAACAGGAAAGAATCTGTCACACATGCCAACTCAAACTAACAACCTAAGTCCCTCATTCCCCACATGCATGTCCCACCCTAGGAAGTTTGCCCCTTCTCTGCTCATCAGTCCCTTGGCTTCCCCAATTCCCTTCCAAGGATTCAACAACAGGCCAGACAAGAAGTCTTAGATCCCTATAGCTGCAGTTTAGCACCTTCAGGAAATCAATTCCCAACAATTCTCGCACCCAGAGAGAAATTGCTCATGGTCCTGAAAACCTGCCTCTTCAATATCCCATGGGCCCAACAAGCCACATCTTTAGTCCAACTCCCAAGATAACCAGGTACATGTACAAGTACATGTATAGGTATGGGTATGGTACTGGTTTAGGTACATATACAGGTATAGGGAGGTACAGAGGATAGCTCAATGAGTGTGTGAATGATGATCAAATGATTGAATGAATGACTGAATGATGGGAAAATGAACTAAGTCCAAACTATATGTATGCATGTTCCAAACTTGACACTTGTCATGTTGGGAGATACCTTGGCCCACTTGTCCCCATCCTTAGAACTTAGGATAAATTAATTATCCATACTTTATACTTTAAGGAGTATTAATATATAAATATTCCTTTTTGGCTTAAGCTCCCTAGCTTAGACCTTTTCCTTAAATTTCATCCCCCCACTTTCCCTAACTAGTGGATTTTAGTCCCCCATACTCTTTTATCGTGGTCGATTTACATGCAACGATGTATTATATTAATGATGTACATAATTATATATACAAAAATAGGATCATTAGCCTTTATCATCTAGGCTCTCTGGCCTAATTCAAAACATAAGCCTCCTAGCTTATAATAACTAGCTCACCATCCTATAAAACACAACATATACACAAAGGCTCCTTGGCCTCAGAATCACTCACACTTAAGTTGTTGCGCACGATATCCTGGAATGTGCACACTTCATCATTTTAGTGCACAATACATGCATGCACTATGCCATGAAAGGTGCATACAAAAATGATATCAAACAACTCACTAGCTTAAGTACATTTTCATTTTACATTTACAATTGGGTTCGGCCTAGGGTTATTACAATCCCCTCCCTTTATTTATGCATTGTCCTCGGTGCATTATGTACACATATAAACAATATTTCCAAAATATTCAAAACGATGCGAGTATTCTTCCCGCATTTCATCCTCATGCTCCCAAGTAGCCTCCTCAGGACCGTACTAGGCCCATTTGACCTTTACAAGCCCTATGGCTCGATTCCAGAGTTGTTTTATTTTCTGATCCATAATGTGTATCGGATGTACTTGGAAAGTGCCTTCTTTCTCCACCTGAATCACATTCCAATCAATAATGTGATTAGCATCAGGTATATATTTCTTGAGAAATGATACATGGAATACATTATGAATAGACATAGATGTAATAAATGAAATCATATAATCTATTGGACCAATCCTTTCTAGGATTTAAAATGATCCACAATATCTAGCTGCCAACTTGGAACAATTTCCCAACTTCAGTGAACTTCTGTTGGCCTTCACTTTCAAGAATACACGGTCCCCCACTTTAAATTCCATGTGAGTTCTTCCCTTATCAGCATAGATTTTATGCATGTCTTGGGAAACCTTTAATTTTATTTTTTTTTCAACATTTTCTCCGCCATTTCCCTTAGTAAACATGGCCCAACCATTGCTCTATCTGTTGGGTTATTCCAACTTACCAGTGTGTTTCACTTTCTTCCATAAAGTCCCTCAAATGGGTTTATCTTTAGAGATGTTTGGTACCCATTGTTATAAGAAAACTCTACTAAGTGTAGGTAGTCCTCCCATTTTTATGGTTTATCCATCGCATACATCCTCAACATATCCTCAATCACTTGATTCACCCTCTTTGTTTGTCCATCTATTTATGGATGATAAGTTGTACTAAAATTCAAATTTGTTCCAAATCCATTAAATAATCCCTTCCAAAAATTTGAGGTAAATTTTGGATCTCTATCAGACACAATTGTCTTGGGTATACCATGTAATCGAGTAATTTCTCTCATATAAATATCAACAATGTTGGATGCCTTGTGAGTGAAATATATTGGAATAAAATGGGCAGATTTAGTAAGCTTATCCACCACTACCATGATAGAATCATGTTTCTTGTTTGTTCTAGGAAGTTTGGTGATGAAATCCATTGTTACAACTTCCCATTTCCACTCAGGAATGGGTAATGGTTGTAGCAAACCAGTTGGGTTTCTATGCTCAACCTTTACCTTTTGACATTCCAAACATTTGGCAATAAAATCAACAACTTCTTTCTTCATGTCTAGCCAATAATATTGGCTTTTGACAGCTGCAATAGTTTTCTAATAACCTGGGTGCCCAACATAAGGTACATTATGCTTTCTCTCAATATCATGTTTTTCAATTCCTGGGAATTTGGTACATTAATTTTGTCCCTGTACATGAGAATTTCATCATTATCTAGCTTATATTCTTCAACTTTCTGCTACAAAATACCTTGATGTAATTTTGCCACTAATTCCCTGTATTGCAACTCTGATTTTGTAGCCTCCAAAATTCTATGTTTCAAATCTTATTGGTACATGCTAATGGTTGTAGCATGCAACTCATGCACTCTTCTGTTGAGTGCATCAACCACTTTTTTTTTCTTTCCCCTTGATATGCTTTATATCAAAGTCATATTCACTTAGAAATTCTAACCATCTGCTTTTCCTAGCATTTAGAGTTGGTTGATCAAATAAATATTTTAGACCATTATGTTATTTCCTCAGCTCAAACCTTTTCCCCATGAGGTAGTGTCTCCATTTCATCAAGGCACACACTATGGCTTCCAACTCCAAAACATGAGTGGCATAATGTCTTTCATGATCCTTACACTTCCTTGATTCATAACATAGAACAAACCCATTTTGACTGAGGACTCCACCAAGTCCTTCTTTACATGCATGTGTGCATACAATGAAGTCTTCATTTAGATTTGCAATCCTTAAAATTGGAGCACTAGTTAATAATTTCTTCAAGTGTTGGAAACTCTTTTCACAATTCAATGTCCACTGAAACTTCACACCCTTCTTTTGCAAGGAAGTGATTGGATGTGAAATCTTTGAGAATCCTTCAACAAATCTCCTATAGTAGCCTTCAAGGCCCATGGATGATCTGACCTCTATCACATTCTTTGGATTTGACCATTCTCTAATGGATTATATCTTATCAGGATCCACTGCTATCCCATCCTCTGAAATGATATGTCCAAATAATGAATTTTCTTCTGATAAAGTGAGAACTTGCTCAATTTGGAATACAATTGATGCTCCCTTAATAATTGTAATACCATCCTCAAGTGTTGTTCATTCTCTTCCTATGACTTAGAATATATAAGAATGTCATCTAAAAATAAAATGAAAAACTTATCTAAGTATTCTCTGAAAATACCATTCATTAAACACATGAAGATAGTTGGTGCATTTGATAACCCAAATTGAACCACTGTGAACTCATAATGACCATACCTTGTCCTGAAAGCAGTCTTGTTGGTGTATTCTTATTTAATTCTTACTTGATGATAACAAATCCTAATATCAATCTTGGAGAATATTTTTGCATATTTCAACTGATCAAAGAGGTCATCAATCCTTGGAAAAGGATACTTATTCTTCACGTTTACCTTGTTCAGCTGCCTAATGTTAATGCATAGTCCCAATGTTACATCCTTTTTCTTCACAAATAAAACTGGGGCACCCCAAGGTGTCACACTTGGGCGTATATACCCCTTCTTCAGAAGCTCTTCAAGTTGAATTTGTAACTCCTTCAATTATGGTGTACTCATCCTGTATGGAGTCTTAGATACTGGAGCTGCTCCAGGCATCAAATCTATGGAGAAATCAATGTCTCTTTTAGGGGGTAATCTTGGTATTTCCTTAAACACATCTTCAAATTTTTTTAGGACTGCATAATCTTCAATATTTGACACCTTATCTTTAGGTGACTCTTCCATATGTGCTTCAAATATTTGACACCCTTTTATGTGACATTTCTTCAGCTGCAATGCTAAAATTTCTTTGATGGTTTCTTCCCTGGGAATTCCCTGCACTATCCTTAGGTTCCCTTCCTCATCCAAGAAATTAAATTCCTTGTTACGACAGTCTAGGATAGTGTGATGTTGGTACAACCAATCCATCCCAATTAGACAATCATAGGAACCTAAAGGCAATATGTTTAAATATTCCCTGGTGTTCATTCCATTCATGTCCATAAGACATGACTTAACCATCTCACTAACTTTTATTTTGGATCTGGTAGCCAGCTGCACCAACCAAGATTTCCCATGCTTTCTTCTTGGAAAATGCAAACTTTCCACCATCTTAGGATCTATACAACTATGACTAGATCCTGAATCAATTAAAATAGAAATGGTTTGGTTGTTGATCATACCTTCCACTTCAATCATATGTGGTTGATACTCTACTTGTTTGTTGTCCAGGGCTACATAGATCCTTGGTACATTTCTACCCATGTCCTCCATTGTTTCATCTTTCTGTACATTATGAATAATCCTCACTTTTTCACCTCTGTGAGGACAATATCTAAACATATGATCTCCTTTACAACCCCAACATTGAATAGGTGGTTTCCTTGGCCTTTGACCCCATGTCTGCATCAATCTGGGTTCTCTAGAAGTTCGTTGTCTCTGAGGATTATTTCTTAAGAATGGTGGCTTAGTCCCCTTCTTCCTCTGATCCATCTTGAATTTATTTTTGTCTTCCCAAGCTTTTTCAAAATTTGGCCTTTCTTTTTGCTGATCATATAGGCATTTATCTCACTTTATGGTGTCCTCTAATGTCTTGGGATCTTCATACTATATTTTTCCACTGATGAATGATGGAAATCCACTCAAATACCTTTGAATCTTAACTATCTCATCCTTGATGAAAGAAACATACTTCAACTATTCTAGAAACCTTCTTTCATATTCATCTATGGTCATACTCCCAAGCTTGAGTTCAAATAACTCTTTCGTTTTCTTGTCATAGTATCTCTTAGTCAAGTATTTCTTTTCAAAATACTTCTTGAATTCCCTCCAGGTAACACTTTTCTCTTTAATGTGTTGCAGCTGCAAAAGATGACCCCACCACATGGATTCCTTTCCCTTGAGTTGATAGATGGAAATTCTTCCTTCTTCATGAGATGAACAATTATGCAATTGAAAATACTCTCTGATGCCCAACAACCATGTCTCTGCATCTTCATCCTTTTTGTGCTCACCATCAAATGTAGGAGGTTTGATTTTGTTCATTTCTCCTCGTAGCTCATCCACCCCAAACCTCTTATGCTTCCTGATAGGGGATGGACTTGAGTTTTTGTGTGATCTCTTATTGGAATGCCTCTGGGAGTGATGGTGATGTTTGCTAACACTTCTTGTTCTTCTTTTCTCATCAAGAGACATGTGACTTACTGATTTTCTTGAGCCACTCTCCTTATCCAATTTCTTTTCTATTTGGTTCAAGCTCTGCATTAACTTCATGTTGAATTCCTCCTGCTAATCCTTGGCTTTCATAAGCCTTTCATTATCATCTTTATGGGTTTGGAAATCCTTCTACAAATTTTTAATGGTCTCTACCATATCCATGTTTTCATCCCTTCCTTCTCCATGTCCATTGGAGTGTGTTCCTTCAATGCCCAAATGAACATCCATTCCTTTGATTTCATCTTTCTAGCTGTAATTCCCTTGTGCATCTTGCATTCCTCTGCAATCTGTGTTGATCCTGATCTCATCTAGTTGTTGTTAACTCCGCAAAATGTGTAGCCAACAAAACTTTGTCATGTTAACTGACTCATCAATTTCATGAAAAATATGAACCATTCTGGTTCAATAATATATCATAATTATTTCTTCTGATTTCCTGAAAAATTGATTTCCCAGATCAATTTTCTGGGTGAATAATTATATTCTATTATCCAAGACCTTTCCAATTCCTTCTTCCATGCTCAATTCTGAGTCTTGCGCAACAAGTTATGGTTATTTGAAAATTGTCCATTAATTGTTTTGTTCACTCTTCAACTTGGTGCAACTCGGTGCTGAAATTATGCATTTTTTCACCAACACCATTGGAGTTTTAGTACGATCTCAAGTAGGTTTCTTAATATACATATTTTGGATAGTCTATCCAAGTTCCACATTTTTCTGGGTTATGGGATGCTAGTTACAACCTGCTAAAGTTCTAGGCCAATTTGTGTGTTTGGTATTGAATGCTACAGGTACCTTCTTTGTCATATTGAACATTTTTAACATGCCCATAAATCTAATTCAACTCTAGGAATATGGTTCAATAGCTTTCCAATGATTATTCATGCACCTCAATCTGATTCAGAAGCAGAAAGTTATGGCCCTTCGAAGTTAGTTGGGTCTTAAAATTTACCCTCCATTATTTGCCTTGTAACTTCCTCATAAAAGCTTCGTTTGATGAATGGTTTACACCATTTGAAATCTCTCTCTAGGCTCTTTCATTTGAGCTATAGAGACAGAGTGTACCTTGGTACACTCTTTTCTCGTGGTTTTTGAGTAGCTAAAAACACTGCTAAGGGCCTCAAAAACGTGTTGCAAAAAGATGACCTTCAAAGACTATAAAATGTCATGGAAATTCACTGGTTTTATGTTGTTCTTGACCATCCAAATGACTTTGTATGCAGAAATTTGAACCTGTACGCCCATATTTAGCATGCGCAGCAACACCATAAAGTAATTCATGCTATGCGCACCTATAACCACTGTGTATCACTTCTATGTCGTGCCAATAACTGGTGCACACTACTTTTGTGTGGCGTGCCAATATTCACTTGCGCAAAATTTTGGTTCTTGCACTAATACCTGTTGCGCACAATTTATTTTGTGTTGCGAGCCATTTTTGTGTCATGCGCTAATATTTTGCGTGCATTTTACTCTACGCGTTGAAACATGCCAAAGTTTAATATGCCCCCACCGTGCACCGGTACTCCGCGTGCACCATTAACTAAATCATTGCGCGGCAACATATACCCACATTGCACGCACATCAACAAAATTTCTCTGCGCTTTGCCAATACTATGCACACACTGCGCACCATTATTATGCATGTGCACACTGCGCGCGCTAGTATTTTTCCTTGCATCACCAAATTTTAGCACATGCACCCGCACACCAATATTTTTCCGTGCAACGCCAAATTTTAGCGCGTGCACCCGCATGCCAATATTTTTTTGCGCAGTGCCAAATTTTAGTGTGTGCACCCGAACACCAATTTTTTCCATGCAGCGCTAAATTTTCATGCGCGCACCCACACGCTAATATTTTTCCGTGCAGCACCATTTTTTTCCGCGCAACAACAAATTTTAGCGCACACACCTGCATGCCAATATTGTTCCATGCAGTGCCAAATTTTAGTGCACGCACCCGTACACCAATATTTTTCTGCGCGGAGCCAAATTTTTGCGTGCATACCCACACGCCAATATTTTTCCTTGCGTCACAAAATTTTAGGCGCGCACCCACACACCAATACATTTACGCATATCACAATATTTTCACTGCACATCATTCATTTTTAGTGCGCCCACCTAGACACATTCATTTTTATGCACATCAATTCCTCATGGTTTCGCTGCAGAAATTGGGGATTTTGCCCAACTTTTTTCCCAATTTTTACCATAGACCTTCTACAACTATGAAATTTGTTCAATTTCACCTCGATAACACCAATTCAACCTCTGCAACAATAAATCATTGTGGGTTGACATTTTTAGAACAATTTTTTCCCAAACTCAATTCACGAAGTGAGAATTTTAATAAACTAATCTCCCTCCATCTGTCATGGCTTCACTGTAACTTCAAATTTGACCAATTCCAGGTATGAATTTGCTAGAACATACATTAAATCAAGAATATCTCACCACTTGGCCAAATCTCTCAATTTTCCCATGAATTTAACAACATAAATTGGGGCTTTTTCCCAATTCCTTGCAATTGCTTCTCATTTTTACCATGGTCGCTCTGTAAATAGAAATTTGGCCACTTCGAAATCAATCCTCTGTGAAATTTCCCTTCAACTCAACTTGTTCGGCCCATCCAGGCTCAGTGTTGAAAACTAAGGCTTTGATACCATATTGTAACATTCCCGACCACCCAGGTCGGGCCATGCTACTCTAGAAAACACTTTCATTCTTTGATATCATAATGTAACATACCCAGTATCCAACTGAGCTATGCCACATAAAATTTTCAAACTGTATATAAATAAAAACATATGCACACATAAAATATTGTGGAACTTTATATATATATATATATAAATTAAATAAGACAAATACATTCTGCAAAATCACAGACTCATACAGAATGATAATAACAATATACATGCAAAACACACATGAATAACCCATAAACATAAGCACATACATAATAATGCAGCATGTAATTTAACACACAATTGACACTTATCTTGGTAAGAATATCACCAACTATGTGAAAAACTTCCATGGACCTCCCAATCTTAGACCACACTGCTCATCACTCTTAGCAGTGGGTCACCCCCGAGCTAGGACTAAACTCCACATGGGTAAAGGAATTTCTAACCAAGCTGATATTTCTCAGACAACAAGAAAGGCTCTATCACAGGTGCCAACTCAAACTAATAGCCTATAGTCCCTCATTCCCCACATGTCTGTCCCACTTCAGGAAGTGCGCCCCTTCTTTGCTCAACAGTCCCTTGGTTGTTGTTGGCATAGGGGCATACCCAGTGTTCAACGCTTCAATAGTGCACCAACAAAACCCTAACTACCAACCCTTTTGGCAACACCTGCAAAGTAAATGAAGTCTCACCTGAGGTAAAGGCAGGGGTGGTTGCAGGACTCATATGTCTACAACCTTAGCTGGGACACAGATCCGTGATTACAAAGTATAAATAGAGCACTTAGAAATCATTATTCATCAGTACTTAACCTTAGTTCACAAGAAGATAAAACCCTAATTATAGAGAAGCGCAATATTTAACCAGATCTAAGATATTCAATAACTAAGCATATCAACACAGATCATATCTAGCATCTTTTTGACATCATTAGGCACTAATATATCATATTCATCTAAGCATTCATCGTTACACTAAGAATTAATCATATAAGCAAAAAAAAAACCATAATGCACAAAACAACCACAACACAGGATATACGTGGTTCAACCCTAACCTGGGGCTATGTACACCAACTCTTCTCTTTTTTATTATCTATGATCAAGCTTATTATAGGCACATAGCAACAAAATCCTACTCCATATAAGACAGGAGATCTGCGTGCACCTCGCCAGATCCTCCTTCCCCGAGATAGGTTACAGCACAAAGCCTTTACAAAGTCTCTTACAATCACTTGCACTTAGCCTTGCAAGCCTCACACAGTATGCACAAAGCATTTACAAATATCACTTGCACTTAGCCTTGAAATGATCCAGGTGGATATCGGGGGCCACCCACCTTTTCCAAATGGCTCAAAATAGTTTTCTGGCCATTTTGGCAATTTACTATTTTTAGCAGGTTTTCACTTCCGGGGCCATT
>JZKD02S1625799.1:550007-560180 GCA_000966675.3 Picea glauca
ACAGTCTCTGTACATTTCTTTCATTAATAGAAATCATGTATTACTGTATCTCTGTGTTTATGGTTTCATCTCTGATATATTTCTGTTATATTACTGGATATACGCGATATCTCTGCGCATTTCTTTATTATATCTCCGCTCTCATTTCGTGCCGAAAATAATCCAGATCATGTAAGCCTCACACAGTATGCACAAAGCATTTACAACTATCACTTACACTTAGCACAACTTACAACTTCCTCTCTTCCTACATCACTTAGATATATATTTATGCATTACAAAAGGGCCAAACATGGGTAAACCCATGGGCCGACATCTCCATACCCGTTACATAAGCCCAAAACCCAAAAATCCCTAAACAAGGGGCCGAGATCCTGTGATCTCCGCTTTGACTTGCACTCTTCCTTTGACAGTCTGTCGAAGTGCCAAAATAGGTCAAAACTAACCAAGGATCCTCAAAACTTGGTCAAGGGCCAATAGGCCCCCAACATTCACCTATGACTCATCCTGAGTCACTCTGATATGGGTATCTTTGCCTCAAAATCCTCGAGCTTGGATCGAGATGCTTTGACCTGTTGCTGTGCCAAGGCCTCCTGCTCGATGAACTCTTGGATAACTTATTCGTTGATAGTTCCTTCTAAGAATTGTTCGATTGAAGTGACTAATCATTCCAACTCTTCTCCTCATCCTTCAATCTCCTCAAATAGTTGGCAAGCTTCATCCTGAACTAGTTCGAGCCTTTGAGTCACTTCCATGACTTTGCTATGTATGGTGTGGACCTGTTGTTGAGAAATGTGATGTTCCTGGGATCTCTTCATCCTCTCGAATGTTGACAGGAGCTTCAACTGCACATGTATTATCGCTGCTTTCCACTTTTCTTCCTAGAGCTGTGACTCCAGTGTCTTCAGTTCAAGGTCCTCAACAAGTTTCTCATAAGTCTACATGCTTCTACTGCTAAGTTGTTTACACTCCAAAGCTAATTCTCTGATCCTCTCAACTGTGCTCCAGGGAGTGTCTTCTCTTTGGTCTCGCATGTCCTGTGGAGTGCTTGTCACTATTTGTATCTCTAGGTCTTCTATTCTCTGTTGAAGCTGCTAGATGGCTTTGGCAAGATGCGCTACTTGATGCTCCACTGGTTCTTCCACTTTTTTCTCTAAGCCTATCATAGAGAGAAGTGCTCTGTTGACTGCTTCTTTTACTCCAATCTGCTCCGCGAGTAGCTTTTCTTTCTCTTGTTGGATCTGCTCTTTCTCCTCTTCGAACTTTGTTTGGAGGTCATCCTTCTCCTATTGCACAACTCGACATTTTTCTACTACTTCCTCCTATGATTTCTTTAGGGCCATTGTGGCCTATTCTTTTTCTTCATGTGTGCGACCAAGGAGAGCTTCGGTCACATTAGCTATTCTGTGGAGTTGGGTAGGGTCATCTCCCAACTCTGTTTCCTCTGATGGTGGGGGTGTAGTGGACACTATGCAACTGGATTGAAGGACCTGTTGTACCCCTCTGAGTTTTGTCTCAATTCTATCATACATGGCCACTTGTTTGGATTCATTGTTCTGAAAGAGGTCCTACAAGGCATCTGATACGGCTGCGATGATGAAGTCGAAGTCATGAAGTGTGAGTAGATTCTGGAGCTTAGTCTTAGTAGATTTGGACTTCTTCCAGGAAGTAGGTTTCATGGGGGAAACCTTTATTTTCTTGGAGGGATCCACCTCATCAACAAGACCCCTAGGTGGTGTTACTTCACTTGCTTCCATTGATATTCTTTTCCATTGGTCTCTTCTTTATCTACTTCGTCATCACCTCCTCCTCCAGACGATTTTGAAGCAGTTTCTTCCTATGTGTTTCTTAGTTGCTGGACTTCTTCTGCCTTCTTCCTTCTGCTAGTTCCATGTGTGTCATTCTCTTCGCAAGTGGCCTCTGAACTTCCTATTAGTTTTGGGTCAGATATTTCTGTGGGGTTAGCAGGGATAAGGATATTTGTAGCCTAGTCCTTAGTTATCTCTACTAGGTCTTCCTCTGTGAGATTATAGTATGATTGAAGCTCATCTTTACTCTCATATGTGCATGTAGTGATATAAGTAAAATGTTGATCTGCACGAAACTTCATCAGGGGTCTGAACTGGTGCAGGGTGTTCGGTGTCATATGAGTGACAACCTCAATAGACCTCTTTAGTTGCAAATAGTAGGTGTGGAACACTGCATTGGACTACCATTGTTTTCCCATATCGCTCAAGTACCAGAGCGTGGTGAACTTCGCAGCGAGAGGCTCAAATGGCTCAATGTCAGGGAAGGTCACACCTTCCGACATCTCCCAAGAAGTAAACGTGATGAGGATCAACAACTAGCTAAAATGGAACTCATAGCCCTGATCCTGAACTTCGCAGCAATCCAATTCTAACTAGTTGAATAAGTACTTTTTCCAGTTCATCTAGAGTCCTTCCACACATTTTCCAGCGAGGTCAACAACAAACCCTGTGACCTACGTCGGTCTGTTCTTTATCACTAGTTTTCCTACGATCAGCTAGAAGGATAAGGGCACTGTGCCATTATGGATGGAGGCTACCTTGTAGCCTCACATCCCCTTTTCTACATCGCCATAGGTATCTTTAATCCTCTATTCCAGTGCACATTCTGTATCCTTCCCTGGGTAAAAGTCTTGCGGTTCTGGTCCCTGCATGCTCAATCCGGTGATCCTATGGATCATTGCCAGATTGACAGTGATGTGTCTATCTAGCCATATATAGCTACCATGGAAGCACAACAACAAGATATTAACGCACACGTTAACCTCCTGGTGCCTTCCAAAATACTATATCTTCATTACGTTCAGGATATTGGATTGCACGAGGTCCATAGTCCATTGTTGGGGGATTATCCTTGAGTTCTTCCCCTTCATCCTAGTCAAATACCTGTGAGGAGCGAGCATGCTGTGGTTCTTGCGATCCCCTAGGTTGAAATCACTGAACTTTAATGTCATGATCTTATCCAGCTATGGTCGAACTGTACATATCCCCTTCGAGAGGTACACAGTAACCAGAGTGTAATCGAAGTCCATTGGGGCACTGTCACGACTCACCATGCCGACCAGAGGAGGGATGTAGTCAGGTAGGATACTCAGAATTAACTTTGCATTTGCCAAGTCATCTCAATGCTTGGTCCTTTTATCGATTGTATCTTGGGATGGTCCAGATCTGCGAGCAGTTGACGGAGAGGCTTTCACTTCTCTCATCGATGAGGCTTGGATTCTTGCAGACATCACCTTCTCAGCCATAAGGTCTATTAAAATCTCTTCGATGGATTTTTCTGCTATGCTAATTGCGTCCGAAATGAACACTCAAGTTATGATATTTCAGGTCGATTAACAAATGCTCAATGCAATAGAACAGGTGTCGAAGGCTTAGTTAACACAACGCGGTAACAATGAGTTCTCTTGTTGGCTCAGATACAATTCATGAAATTTTTTCTCGGTGCAACAGTCGATGGAATAAGTAGACAGTGATGTAACAGATCCTTCCAATGGACAAGAAGCCTTCATCAATGTAGTTTTGTCCATTACGGTGTAGTTCCAACGGCCTGATGGTGAGATTTCTGGTCATAACTGTTGTTCTAACCATTCAGGAGCGTCAGTCTAATGATCATAATGCCTCCAAGGTTATATTCATTCTCCATGGAGAAGTGTCAATCTACACTGTTCTGGTATTTCAACGAAGTTAGAATTCTGGAGAACCTCTTTCTGTGAAGTTCTATCTAGATCTTCTTGCAATTTTTCTAACTTTGATTTCTTCTTGCTGAGCTTTCTAGCCTTTTTCCCTGTGATATGCGTTACTAGGTTCCTATTCCCATTATGATTCTTATCTTCTCTTGGAATGATAAATTCACGATGTTGATGATCTTCCATAGGGTTCGAGTGTAATACTTCTTCTCTGTCTGGGGTAGGTGCTCTTCTTTCCTATGTAAATGGGTTCTTCAATTATTTCTGTGTTCTTTCAACTTCGTCATTCAAATCCCTAGTCTTTATCATCTTGGACTGGTCCTCTTTTTCTTTCAGTAAGTGTGTTATTATCATAGTCATGAAGTCTCTTAGTTCCTTTTTTTTTTCTAGGGCTTCTTGTTCTTTTCTCCAGATATGATCTTTTTCAATCCAGGGTCTTCCTAGCAATAAAGGAAATGGGGTGATGTTCTCAACAAATTTAATAACCTCAAATTCTTCCTCTGTCGAAGTTCCATGAACATTTATGGATATTTGGGTAATCTTTCCACATAGGTTTATCATCTTTCCTCTAAATAATCCTATTCCTCCCAATGAAGGAATCATAGCAGGCTTTCCTAAAATTTCTCAGGTTCTTTCTGTCATGATATTCGCTTGTGTTTCCTCATCCATAACATAGTCAATGTCAAAGTTTCATATTATTGTTTCTATGCACTCTTTTTCTTTGAAGATCTATGATAAGTTGATATCTTTGTGGTCATTCAGGGTTTCTTTCATTTGTAGTAATACAGTCTCTGATTCTTTCTAGGATTCTGCCATAATCTTAGTCTCTTGGCCTTGCTCAATGTTTTCTTGTCTCATATTCATTCTTTCAACTTTAGCAATCATTCTAGGGAAATCCAGAACTTCATGGTCCATAGATTTACAACAAAGACAACTAGGTCTTCTACCAGGGCATTCCTTAGAAACATGTCCTGGTCTCCTGCAACTGTAACACAGAGTTAATCCTCTTTTTATTTTAAATGATCCCTAGCCTTTCTTGTACTGCACACTAGGATCATAGTAGCGAACCTGAGAAAAATTATTTCTAGGATCATGCATCTATTTGTTAGTCCAAACATTCTTTCTATGCATAGGGATAACATATCTTTCACTATTTTTATCAGATCTACTCATATAGAATCTTTTTTCTTCTATTTGTTCCCTAATTTTCAAGTTAGGACAAAATTTATCAAACATACTTAGATCCATACTTTTGAAACAAAAATTTCCACTTATCTTACCTTTTCAATTACAAACATTTTTTCATTGTTCTTACCTTTAGCAGAGCACAAAGCTTCAAGATCTTACCTCTTTTCTTTAGATCAAACTTCTGTTTTTAGCACAGAGCTTTACAGTCAAATAGAATACTATGCACTAGGGAAACATATCTAAGCACAGAGCTTTATAGTCAAGTAGAATATTGCACACTAGGGAAATAGATCTACGCACATAGATTTCTTTATTTTCTTTAGTTCCCAACAATCACAGTTTCAGGTCCGGCAATGGAACCATTTGTTGGCATAGGGACAGACCCAAGGTTCAACACTTCAATAATGCACCAACAAAACCCTAACTATCGACCCTTTTGGCAACACATGCGAAGCAAATAAAGTCTCACCCGAGGTAGAGGCAGGGGTGGTTGCAGAACTCAGATGTCTACAACCTTATTTGGGACACATATCTGTGATTACAAATCCTAAATAGAGCACTTAGAAATTGTTATTCATCAGTACTTAACCTTAGTTCACAACGCAGATAAAACCCTAATTACAGAGCAACGTAGTATTTAACCAGATCTAAGATATTCAAGCACTAAGCATATCAACATAGATCAGATCTAACATCTTATTCACATCATTAGGCACTAAGCTATCATATTCATCTAATCATTCATCATTACACTAAGCACTAATAATACAAGCAACAAAACAATGATAATGTGCAAAACAACCACAATACAGGATATATGTGGTTCACCCCCAGCGTGGGACTACATCCACCAACTCTTCTCTTCTTTATTATCTATGGTCAAGCTTCTTACAGACACGTAACATCAAAATCCTACTCTGCAGAAGACAAGAGATCTGTGCGCACCTCACCATATCCTCCTTCACCGAGCTAGGTTATAGCACAAAGCCTTTAAACAGTCTCTCACAATCACTTGCACTTAGCCTTGCAAGCCTCACACAGTATGCACAAAGAATTTACAACTATCACTTGCACTTAGCACAACTAACAACTTCCTCTCTTCCTACATCACTTAGATATCTATTTATACATTACAAAGGGGACAAACATGGGTAAACCCATGGGCCAACATCTCCATACCCACTACATAATCCCAAAACCCAAAAATACCTAAACAAGGAGTCAGGATCCCGCAATCTCCGCTTCGACTTGCACTTCACCTTCGACAGCCTGTCAAAGTCCCAAAATAGATCAAACCTGACCAAGGATCCTCAAAAATTGGTCAAGGGTCAACAACTACCCCACTTCCCTTCCAGGGCTTCAACAACAGGTTGGACAGGAAGTCTCATAGCCCTATAGCTGCAGTTTAGCACCTTCAGGTAATCAATTCCCAACAATTCTCTCACCCAGAGAGAAATTTCTCACGGGCCTGAAAACTCGCCTCTTCAATATCCCACGGGCCTGACAACCCGCTTCTTCAGTCCATCTCCCAATCTAACCAAGTACAGGTATAGGTATAGGTACGAGTATGGTACTGGTTCAGGTACAGATATAGGTACAAAGAGATATGAAGGATAGCTCAATGAGTGTGTGAATGATGATCGAATGATCGAATGAATGACTAAATCATGGGAAAATTAAGTAAGTCCAAACTATATGTATGCATGTTCCCAACTTGACACTTGTCATTTTGGGAGCTACTTTGGCCCACTTGTGCCCATCCGTAGAACTTAGGATAAAATAATTATCCATACTTTATACTTTAAGGAATATTAATATAATATTCCTTTTTAGCTCAAGCTCCCTATCTTAGAACTTTTCCTTAACTTTTATCCCCCCCCCCTTTCCCTAACTAGTGGAGTTTATTCCCCCATACTCTTTTATCATGGTCAGTATACACACAACTATGTATTATATTAATGATCTGCATAATTACATATACAAAAATAGGCTCACTGGCCTTTAACATCTAGGCTCTCTGGCCTAATTCAAAACATAAGCCTCCTAGCTTATAATAACTGCCTCACCATCCCATAAAACAAAAGATATACACAAAGGCTCCCCGGCCTCAAAATCGTGCGCACTTATGTTATTGTGCGTGGTATCCTAGAATGTGCGCACTTCATAATTTTAGTGCGCAGTACATGCACACACTATTCTGAAAGGTGAATACAAAAATGATATCAAACAAATAACTATCTTAAGTACATTTTCATTTTACATTTACAATTGGGTTCAGCCTAGGGAAACAACTTACTAGGGAATCCTATCATTCCCCCTAGGTGTGGTCAAGTGGAAAGGCATAAGGTCCAAGCACATGTTAGAAGTAAAAAGAATCAAATGCACACATTAAAATGTTTTGAGAATCATAGTGACACATACCATGATACCCGGACTCATTACCTCATGGAGAAAGAATCACTACTACTGAAGGACCGTGCCGATGGGATGGATGTTGTTGTTGTTGACCAGGTGAAGGCACTGAAGAAAAGGATGGGCCCTCTAGGGCTAGGCTCAAGTCGATATGACTCTCGGTACTCCATGTCTAGGACTTGTGGGCCTCGAGACATAATATCCTTAGTTATCCCTAGGCTAGTGGATAACAACCCCAATCATGTATCATCAATGCTTGGCCTCTGACACTTCACTATTTCTCAAATAAAAAAAAATCTGACGATGACATCCTTACAATGTTGTCCTTGGTAAACCACCATAGAAATAAATCCTTTGTGGACTATTTGTTAAATCCAATGATGATATTCGTACTTTAAATAGAAAGATCACTACACAAGTGGCCAACTGTGATTATAAGTTTATGAATTTAACCTATTCATAATGATGTATTATGTTTCAGTTGGGCCCCAACCTTTCCATTTCACCACATTATGACTTTAATATAACTTTAATGAAACTTTGTACTCTCACGGAACAATATTCCTTTGGATTACTCATTTCGGAGAAATCTTTCTTCATTGGATAACATCATCGTCTTACCTTTGTTCTCCATGTGGAATCTACTGACGACAATATGAATTAAAAAAAATCGTCGATGATCTAACCTTGGAACCATTCGACGGCCCAGATAAATCCATCACTCAATGGCTACATATTAACTGTTAAAATTTACCCCTTTCTCTGACCTTACACACATAATTTTTTAATTTGATGTCGTAAAATAAAAGGCAAGGTTTATCCTAAGTGGTGCAATCATAAATCCCTCTAATATCAATGCCACCCTTTAGCACATTCTTTGAAAATACTTACTAATGCAAGTATGTCGTCGTTGGAAAATTATCTTTCCATCCTTATTGATTAATCGTTGTTTTTCAATATCCCAACGATGATATCAATGAGCTCCTCCGCTTATTGACTCCACCTCCCTGGTGATCTAAAAATGAAGAAGACTTGAAACTTGAATAATTATTGCAAGTGAAATGTTATGTGTTTTAAAGCAACCAGATCAATTTGCAACACATAATAAAGGATTACTTATGTAAAAATACACATAGACAACAGCATAAAACATTGAACATCAACACATAAACACAACAACTTGATAAAGGAGTTCACCCCACTCCGGGCTACATCTCCTGGTCCAACTTCCAATGGATCATTATTATTAAATTGCTCAAAGTGCTCAAAAAAATTCCTTACAATGCTCAAAATGACAAACTGACTGCTCCAATGGCTCCGCAACGTCCCAAAACCCCTGTTTGGGCTCTTTCGGCACCTGAAACGGTCGAAAAATGAGAAAGATATGCCTCCTTGAAGCTCCTTCTCCAACTTTTCTGTCTCTGGTTCTACAATTCACACCCTTGTGCTTCAAACCTGGCTCACACGCTCATTTAAGCGTAAAAACTTGGCACCGAGTGCAACCGCGCCAACGGTGCAAACCATAGGACGATTAAGGCGCCTCCAGCGCCTAACCGCCTCAGCACTCGGTCATATGGCCCATGCGACCGTCGGCTTGGAAAAGTGGTTATTAACTCGTTATAACCATTGGTAAACCGTATAACCCCTGAAACCGTGCAATCCCCGCGCACGTTTAAACCATTGGTCACAAAACCCACGGGTTACACATATGAACTATGGGTCGTGGTTTCCATTCCCACGCATACACTTTGATACATATATAAAATGGAATACAATACACGCACCAAATGTTTGGGTTTTAATATATATGCTATGGTCATATATATGTTACAAAGAGCCGCGGGTCGGGGCTAAGCCCCGGCCTGACCCCCCATGCCAATATAACACAAATGCAAATTAAATACAATGTTTCCCGCCTTCCTAACAAGGAACAAATGAAGGCAAGTTGGCTAGCAAAGTTTCATTAGAGCTTTGTACTATGGGGGAGGTCCGGGGGTTGAACCCCGTGGACTCCCCATGTCATTATATATATATATATATATATATATATATATATATATATACAACCATATGAACCAGTCGTATAGGGACACATGGTGCCAATGGGTTGGGCCATGTGTCCACACATTATTGGCTACCATTGACACGTGTCAACACCCGATTGGACAACCACAACCAATACAAATGCACCATGTGTTCCCTCTACCATGTCATCATGATGATACAACCCTGCCACGTGGCCGTACGGACTGTACGGACAGGTACAGTCAGCATCCCAAATTTTTGCCTGTTTGGCTTGGCGGACAGATCGTGATATCTCCTCCATACAGACTCCGTTTGCAAAAGTAAATATACTGCCAGAATTAGGAAGACGAGACAGACGCAATGGTACTATTTTCATCACATTCCAAGCACTTTGAAATTTGAGCAAAATTTGATCCCCTGATCACACCTCCCCATTGGGAAGCTTTTGGACCTCCAAAAGACTATCTCAGTCTATGTGAAGATGAGGGTATAGTTCCCTCACCCTTCCAACCTCAATCCACTTGGCCTTTCTTGGATTCGTCCCTTTAAGACCAACTCGCAAATACTCCACATTAACAACTGCATACATCTGCATATATGGAGGCAAATCTAAACGAAAACCGTTGTTACCAATCGTGCCGACAATTTTGAAGGGACCATATCGAATTGGTTTCAACTTTTTACCTTCTCCTTTAAGCATCTCCTTGCTGATGTAAATCCACACTTCATCACCAACTTCGAAACTGTGATCAACACGATGCTTGTCATGTCTCGCTTTGTACTTGGCTTGACTCTTCTCCAACTGCTCTTGCACCACCTGATGTATCGACTGA
>JZKD02S1625799.1:593935-608381 GCA_000966675.3 Picea glauca
TATAAAAAACATAAAATATTTAACTTTCTTAACACATTTCCTATATTATTATTATTTAATATTAAGATTGACTAACATATATGTAATTATATCACCTTAAACTAGTACTTAACAATATCCATACCTTTGAGTGATGGGGTGCCTCCAATGTTGCTCCTCTCCATCCTACGATTCATCACATGACTTAATTATATTTTAGAATAGTAATTAAAGATGTAACAACCTCTACAAATTAATGACTAAAGACAAATACCTGAATGAGATTCTCTTTGTTTCGAGAATAAATTATTCTCTACTGAACAAGACCAACCACGTGAAGGTGGAATCTCTTTTGGCCCCTCCCCCCCTCTCACATCACTCTCATTTCCCCATACCCTATCTATCTAGATTTTACAACTATAATTAGAAATGACAGTAACATTAAATATAAGAATAAACCATTCATCGCCATGTGCTAAAACAAAAAACATGAAAGAAAATAACATTCATGACATTTAGGAAAACAAAGTACATTACATTGGACCAAAAATATATTGGATTTACATTAATAATAAAATGTCTAATCATTTGTTTTTCTTCTTCTTCTTCTTCTTGGTATCCATGAAAGCACAAATTAAGTTGTCATCATCATCATTTAACTGATCTCCCATAGTTATTGGGCCTTCTTGAAGTGTTGCATCATCAGTACTCAACACCTCATGCCATGATGAACTTCTAGTATTTCGGCGTAGAGGTTGAGGATGCGCATGGGCATCCACTACTGAAACAACAAAAAAAATTCAAGTGATATTGTTATTCACTGTTCCTAGGGAAATTTAATTAATACAGACTTAATTACAATGTTTTATACCTGGATTAGTCGGTGCAGTAGAAACATTAGTTGGTGGTCGCATTGTTGTTTCTACGCTTGTTGATCTCCACTCTCGATCGGGCGCATCTACACGCTCTTCCATATGAAACAATATAAGTATTTAGTACAGAATATACCCTAAATATTAATATTCATTGAAAAATGGAAAAACATTAAAAATGCGCGCATACCACTATGTAATGGTCCTTCGGAAACAACGCCTGAATCAATATGGGGGTCGGTATGTGGTTCAGTAGGTACATCAGAAGCATTGGTAGCATTGTTACTCTCCTGCGAATGTGGAAACGACACACATTATTTTACATTTTAAATGAATAAAAATATATTTTACATTACAAGTAATCAATGAGTAAAAAATAATCGACAAGTTTTTAATTTCATTTTATTTACAATGTCCTCCAGAGAGACACATGGCGATTTCCCCAATCTTCTTCGTCGTGCCACCACGCCATCAAAACCATGTGTGAACCCGACCTTTAGATCTTCTTTTGTGGCTTGGTCATTGAACAAATCCCCCTTCATTGAGCAATATCAAAATCATTAGTCACTAGCTGCAATGAATTACATATTTAGTGACGATGATAAAAAAAAATGTAAAATGTTTAGGCACTTACAACCCGTGCCTTCAATCTCCCGTAACCACCTTAGCCTAGTTTATGTTGGTTGTGTTTGTCTTGTCTTGCATTTGTTTCCTTGAAAGTGTCTTGGAGTCTACACAATATTTTGAGATATGTTAGATATTGATTGTTTTCCTCGTAAACTAAACAAAAGACCATCATAGTAAATTGAAAACACCTCTTACCTTCCAGGGCCAGGTGGTTTCTTCCCTTGTGCTTTCATACCTAATTCTCTTGCATCAAGAATAATTTCTTTCCACTCCCTCTTGGGGACAACCAAAGGGTGTTCGAATTTGGGGTCATGTACTAATTTATTCCTATACGCCTCTCTAACATGTTTCAAATGCTTTCTGGTCCTTTTTAGGACTTTCGGCTTATTGATCAAGTCACCAAACTTGCCAACCAGTCTGGAGATAAGAAGGCTTTTCAGTTTGGAATCTTGTCAATTCCATTGTAGTCGAATGGTCGGCCCAAAACATTCTAATGCATAGTCATGCAAACTATTGTAGAACACATTGTTTCCTGTAAAACATCGTCATCATTAGTAATTTAAATCTCACTGATATGTGATTGTTTAAACAATTATATAACAGGAATCTCTATAAAGACATATAATATTAAATACCTAGTAGTTGTACTATTTTTAGAGGAACCATGTCCTGGTCGACCAAAAATGATACCGCCGTTGTTACTGTGCTTTGGATACGTGTAGCACCAGGGTAACAATCAATGGAAGAGTGATCAATTCCATGATCATGATCACCACCTGCACGATTTGGAGTGTGTTGTGGGGGCGTGGCATCACCCTTAGAACCCATAGAGTCAGTCTCAAGTGGAACACTTGGGGTGGAAAATAGCCTGGTGGCTACGTGGCCATGTGGGTTCATTGTTGCAGTCCCGCTGATGCTACTAGGACCTTCTGCTTCCCCTCTCATCGATCTCACAAAATTCTACAATGATAAATATGTGTTAATTACATATAACAAATTACAAAATTTAAAACCAAAAATTGATATTGTTAGATGACATGACTTACCCCATAATTTGCTATCTTAATGCGTAATTAAACTATCCTTTGGAAATCCTCAGCAGTTTCTTCCCCAACAGCGACCAAATCACGAAATTCCCTATTGGCCTTTCTTAGGAGCAATTCTATTGTCTGCAAGGGGTCTCTAGAATCAAATATCTCTTCATTACTTATATATTCATCATTTTCGATCGATGCAGTGATAGGAACGGGGCCTTTTCCCCGATCAATGCCTTTTCCACACTTAGGGCCTTTGCCACTATCATCACTCTGGCAAAATTTCAAGAAAAATGTTAGTATGTGCAAGAAATATTGAAAAAAAAATATATGAACTAATGGAATATTGGCAAATATTCTCAAATGAAACATTCACACATACAAATTAGCAAATATTTGGAAATGAAACATCGAGAAAAAATTAGCAAATGGAACATTCAGAAATAAAATAAAATTTTGTCACAAATGAAACATTCACAAATTAATTAATCCCGTTTTAAGTTTGGGTATAATGGGTTTTGTAAAATTCGGGGTAAAATTCACTGCAACTTGAAGTTGGTATTCTATCTTGTGCACTACTTCTTGGGAGTTGCACTAGGCTGGGGAGGTGACTCTTTGATATCTCTTGGTCTATTTTGATGGTGATAAACTTGTAAACTCTTGAATTGATTATTCTATAAGAAATGTTGGGTTTTCTTCCAAGCTTGGTTTTGGTTTTCCTAGGATAAATTATTGTGTTCTCGTGTCTACTGTGCATGGTTAATAATTCTAGATATTGTTATTTCTGTTGCATTGTGATAGTTGATATTCTCAGTGCATAATTATTCTATGATAACTGTGGCATGAAACAAAATTTTTCATTGAAATTATAAAACAATAACTATCAGATCCGAGAATCAGAGAATTCAACAAGGATGTAGTAAGGTAGTTTCCATGAGAAATGCGCTCTCTAAAATGTATTGTAGATTCCATTGTAGTTGTTCAAAGTTAACATAAGAGGCACATGCTTCATTCTATCCATGAATTGGTGATATTATGGTTGGGCAACTGTAGGTAAGATAAGAGAGGGATGGAATGAGGTAACCCAAGATTGTAAATGTTGACTGAAAATTTTTAGTTCATGATATGCTTGTGTGAAGATACAAGAACACTTGATGTTAGAGGGATAAGTGTAGAGGAACGAAAAATATGGCTAAAAGTAAAACATTTCAGAAATAAAATAAAATTTCTTCACAAATGAAACATTCACAAATTAAGTAATCCCTTTTTAAGTTTGGGTATAATGGGTTTTGTACCGTATCAAAATAATATGTTCCTGGGTCGACTCGATTCATATTGTAATCAACCAACAACTCTTCACCTGCCGTTATTGTTTTCACCGCACATACAAATATCCTATTACCTTCACGCTCCTCAAAAATGCAATTGGGTTCCTTTCTTGTCGTCCCAGGCCTTGTACTGTTTATAAGAATTGTAATATTCCCTGATGCCTTTGGCCTTCCATCAATATACATAGTCACTCCTTTATGCCTATTATTGTCTTTCAGCTGTATATAATTTGCAGCGAGTGCATATCTCCGCATACTAGGCATATATTGGACCAACCTCAACCATACTCCTTAAGTGTAACATGGTACAACATACTCAAACAATTCATCTAATCCACCATATTTTACCTTTATGTTGTCCATGGAGAATAAACCAAGGCCATGGATGGATGACAGAGCAATGCAATAAATCCTCTCATTAACATAGAAGTCGGTGTCCATCTCGGGGAGTTCCTTGGGTACCCACTGTTTCAGTAGGTGTTTGTACCTCAAGGGAACCTTGGTGTCACCTATCCTCTCATCGTCATAAGAGCATGATCCTCCTTCAGCAAGAAAGAATTTCATGTGCCTACCAAACTTTCTTCTAACCTTTTCACCTCTAGTTGATTTCACCTTGTAAGATGTGTTGGATATGTTTTCCCTTGTCCCTCTCGAAATTTCATCGCTCGAGCTGGATGATAGGTCTAATAGATACATATTTGGTTGTACCTACACTCCATCAAGGGAGAAGGAAATGTTAGGCCAACAATATTCATATTATAATATAGCTAAAGATAAACATTGAAAATATAACTTGATATGTAAGAATTTTGCATCTAGGGTTGGAGCCAAACCTTTGAGAAAACACAGAGTATTTCTTCACTCAGTATTTTGGGTATCTATTCATGGGACAAAATTATCTAGGAATACAAAACAAATAATTTTGAATTTCCCATCTAATTTGTAGCCCACCTCTAATTTATGAGAACCCATGAGGGATTTCATCATGCTAGTCAGTAGGTTATATGGTGAAAAGGATTTCTCTTATATGCAGAAGTATTGGGTTCCCTCAATACACCAAATGTTGAAGAAGGCAGTTGCAATATAGATGACTAGAGAAAATGATTGTTATATTTGAGTAGAAAAAAGGTATAAAAAGACCTTATAGAAGTTTCGTGGGTTTATATTACATCATGATCTAAGGAAACAATCCTTACCCTTCTTGAATTCATGCTATACATGTGGGGTGGAACCAGTGGTAGAAGAACCTTGTTTCTGATGCAATGAATTTTGGTGACAATAATGATTTTGTTCATGGTTCCATTTTGACCATAATTTCAAGTTTTGGTACCTCCAAATTCATCCATATTTTACAAAAACCTAAAATCCACCAAATTGATTAGAATTACCAAAAGTTGGAACCCAATTGAAATTGTTGCAAGAGGGTTGTTTTGTGTATATATTGTTTGACTTTGTATTAGGCCATTAGATAGCACCACAACATCCAACAACCAAGAGAAGAAGGCTTTTCAACAATAGCTTCAAATAGATGGCACAAAGATACCTGATATTGTTCTTTCTTTCTTCAATGTGTTCATAATTGTTACAAATTGATAGCTATAAAGAAAAAAATGATTTTTCCTCCATATTATGGGAAACATGTTAGAATATAGAAGATGGTGTGCTCATTTTACCATTGAAGATACCCTCATCACCCAACCATACGCTGAAGCATCCCTCTGAGCACCTTAACCTTGACTGAGAATTCCTCCAGAAGAAAACCCTAGGCTAGATAACCAAACAAAGGATAGCGTATCACAAAAAGACTGATCAGATAGTCCCAAACCCTAGCCAAAATATATTCCAAGCCAACACCCAAACTGCTAGCTGCGACAGTTGCTCCTGCTGCTCTCCTCCACACGTGCGCACCAAACTGGACTGCAGTGCACATAATTGGCTTTCTCTACAACTGTTGAGATGTGACAGATGAGAACTGGTGCCCTGTATTTATATTGGATCTGCCAGTTTTGTTGGGGCCAACTTCTCCTTCTGGATATCTATCTGTTCAATATATTATTATTATTTTTGGCCGACTTCTTCTCTTGGAGGCTAATAACCTAATATAAAATATCTTCTTGAGCCGACAAGGCTTCTAGGGTTATTAGCCAACTCATTAGGGTTTCTCTTGCTTCTCGGAGTCTTCTATTCTCGTTAAGTTCACACGTGGAGGTAAATACCTCCCACAGATACCATAATATTAACACTCCCTCCTAGCTAGATAGGTATTTATAGGTAATGGACTTGAGCAAAAAACACACCATTTACCCGGTAGCATCAATATTGTCATCTAGACTATTTCATGACTGAATCATGAGCATCACCATCATCATCAGTTGCATAAAATCTCGAAACCATACTTCATATGAGTAATTAGATATGATGTTGGATAAGTCACTCTCACCATAGAGTGATACAAAAGGAGTGAAATCTCTGAACTGTTTTTCATCTGGAAAATCTATGTTCATCATTCATATGAATGATCATTATCTCCAATAAACTGTTGATAGTTTTCAAGGAAATTAGAATGAGGATAGAATACAACTGTGTCTATTCATAGTAGTACATAACTACAATCTAATGGTACACTACCACACCAAGTAACACACAAGTACTTGATAAAAAATGTATGGTTGTGAACAGTGAAACATATTCACCACAATAGTCCTCATCTACTGTCATAGTTTTCATAACAAACATCTGATGGCAACCTGCATAGAAACAATGTTATGATATAATCTGATTTGTCTAGGCCAATCCTTCACTCACATCTGTGAGTTCTAAAGGAATATCTGCCACTATAGTAGTCTTCATCTACTGTCATATAATCTTCATAACAAACATTTGATGCCATCTGCATAGAAACAATGTTATGATATGGACTGATTTATCTGGGCCAATATTTCACTCACATCTGTGAGCTTTGAGAGAATATCCGCCTCAGTGGAACATGTCCACCACAATAGTATATCTCTATTGTCTGGAGATAGGCAGTATCCATAACAATCATCTGATGCCATCCTGCACATAAAGTATTTTTAACAATAAATTGAATTATCTGGTCCAATCTTTCACTCACGTTTGTGAGATATGAAAGAATATCTGCCCTCATCAACAATCGATTATCTGCCCTATTCTTCTCAAACAAGGAAGAAGGATTGTTTCTGATTTCTGAGTATGGACCATTCCTCACCCTGGGTCATTCTTCCTACACTTATCAAAGTGCACCCTGGACAAAATGTATAAACCCTAAGAAATGTGTGTATCTGGACCACTCCTCACCCTAGGCCATTCCTCCTACACTAATCAAAGTGCGCCCTGGAGAGAATGCATAACCCTAAGGAGTGTATGTCTTGGACCATCCCCCACCCTGGGCCATTCCTCCTACACTAATCAAAGTGAACCCTGGAGAGAATGTATAACCCTAAGGGATGTATGTCCCTGATTGCTGCATCTGGACCATTCCCCACCCTGGGCCATTCTTCCTACACCAATCAAGTTGCACCCTAGAGAGAATGTGTAACCCTAATGAATGACCGTCCATACCATTCCCCACTCTGGTCCATTCTTCCTACACCAATCAAGGTGCACCCTGGAGAGGATGTGCAACCCTAGGGAATGTCATTCCTACATCAACCTCCAAAATGGACCATTCCTCACTACAATGAGAAATCGTTGTCCGGCAAGGCGGGCCAGTCTTCTTGAGTAACCCTCAATAAGAGAGACATCCCTAGACCACTCCCCCCACTAGGAATTCATTGTCTATGATACATCAACAATCAGTCACTGTCCATCAGAAATCTCAATCCACTTCCCGAATAGGAAAGCATCTGTCCAATCTGGACTATTCTTCAATTACAAAGATAAATAATATTTTCAGTGCTCCCTCCTAACTGGAGAGTTATTTGAATCAAAAAAATAAATAAGATTCTTTTTCCGTACCTTTTCCTAGCTTGAAGAATCTTCCCTTTCAGCTAAGGGAGTTATTTCCACGATCCCCATCTTCTCTCAGAAATATGCAGACTTGATTATGGAATGGAGGTTTTGTCAAGATATATGTTGTCTGCTCATCGGTGGGAATATACTCGAGATTTATCTCTCCTTCCTGGACTTCATAATGGATAATGTAATGCTATACTTTAGTCTAGAACACTTATGAAGGCTTCATGTAGTTCTAAACAATAGAGTATATCATAGTTGGAAAGCTGGAAAATATCTGTGTGGCACTTCTTTTGTCATCATGAGATCTGATCAACTGAGTAGTCATCTTGATGTTATAGGAAATCTTTACCACAATTCTTCTATGCACTGGAGGTTCTCCACCAAGTTATCTTATTCTATCTACATACAAGGGTCTCCTTTTGGTATGCCTCAAAGTCTTAAGATTGCTTCTTCATACACTCTTTATTCAATTTCTATGGAGAACATTCTTTGCATTCATCTGATGTAGAAATCCAACTCATGGATGTTGTGGATGATATGATGACTTATATAGAGATAAGTCTAGTGTACTGGAACAAGTAATCATCATAGTCTTCTCCCTCCATCTGAGAGAACCTCTGGTTCTGGATCTTGCAATTCTTTTATTCATGAATCTTCTATACATAGTTCTTCATCACGACTTTCAGTTCTTCTTCTTGATTGCTTTTATATCAGGTTGGTAATCTTGTAATTCTTAGTATTATGACTGGTTGTTCTGACTTCTCTTTCTTTCTTGGAATCTTCATATTCTTCTTCATGTTTTTCTTTAGTTCTTGGATTCATGGAGTTTCTTGTAGATTCCATGTTCTAGAGATTCCACTTCTTTCTTTCATCATAGGATCACAGATCTGGATGTACAAACAAGAATACTTTAAGGCTTCTAAAGAAGTCTTCTTCTATGACTGAGCTGAACACGTGCTGTCTTTCATGACTGTTACCATGGATATATACATTTCGTCATATAGGATTATCTCCCTCCTAATCCTTGCTTCATGTATAGATGTATGTAATCGGCTTCCTCTATCTGACAGGGTCCATGCTTCCATCTACATCTTTATTGTCTTCTTCAATGTATAGTTGACTTTCTCATCTATAAGAGTCCATGCTTCCATCTTGTTGTCTTCTATAGAGTGTCATAATTATTTTTCCAATTTCCTCTCGATTATTAACTTCTTTCTGTCTTTGATTCTTTTAAGTCTCTTCATGATTGATTCTGATTTTGGCTTATCTTGTAATAGCTATCACATAATATATTTCATCTTTTCTTGTATAGCAATCCTTATCTTGTTGTTCTTCCATGGAACACATTATCTTTCAAGAGATAGATATACAAGATATGTACAGAGATGATGCAAACAAGATATGTACAAGAAATAAGAAGAGTGTTGTTACCTTTTAGTAGAAGAAGTATCTTCCATCCGGCTTAGTCTTCTTTGTAGGTTCCTTTTATTCGGCAACTGATGCTTCATGTTTCTCTTTCCTTTTCTTTAGCTCAGGAAACTGGTTCTTATAGTGACCGTACTTTTGACAGTTGTAGCATTGTATTTCTGAAATATCTTTTCTTTTTTTTGGCTTCCTTCTTGAGTCAAACTTTCTTTTGTCCCTGAAGTTCTTGAATCTTGCTATGAAGGCTTGATCATCTTACTTCTTTTAAGGTTTCTCTTTTGCATTTATCCTTGATTCTTCTTGAGCACAACAAGTCCAAATTTCTTCAAATGTCGGGTACTCCTTCCTTGTGTTCATGCTTGCGGTAAATGCATCCCATGTCTTGGGAAGACCATTGAGTAATATGTTCACCAATTCCTTCTGTGAGATGATCTCTTCAATAACTTGTAGTTGATATCTTAACTAGGCGATCCTTACAAAGTATGATGTTATGATGTCATCATCATTCATCTTCATGTCACAGAGCTCATTCTTTAGACTCATAACTTGTCCAATGTTTTTGATTGAGAAGAGATTTGTTAGGGCATCACACATCTTCTTTGATGAGTCAATATGGGAGATGTAGGGTATCAAGTGGTCTTTTATGGAATCCACTATGATACTCATGGCATTGATGTCAACATCCTTGAACTTCTCCATAGCTGCAACATTATGCGGTTCCTTCTCTTTTCCTTCTTCAAACTCTGGCTTCACGATCTTTTCTTTCACAATATCCAACACTTTATTCTTAGTAAGGATGAGGTCAATCCTTGTCTTACATGCTTTGAAGTTAGAGGCTCCATCTAACTTGTTCTTAGACTTCATAGAGTTCATCATGGCTGCTTGACTTGGTCAAACCCTAGACTTGACCATAAATCCAAACTTCACGTCTTGGTATTCTGAGAGCACCAAGAGATGCATTGGACTAGGGCGCACTGATCTATCTGGAGATTAGGTCAATCTGTTCACTTAAGGTTCCTTAACAAGAGGTTTAGGGTTTCTACAACTACATCTGCTAGTGACTCTAGCTACAGTGTTCTGGAAGTTGCTTCTGCTAGTAACCCTAGCGACAATTCCTCAACGAGATCAATATCTAGAAGTTATGTTTCCTTCTAGCATTTTAGGTTGACTGAAGGGGTGTGGGCCCATAACCTATTATAATATAGAAGATGGTGTGCTCATTTTACCATTGATGATACCCTCGCCAGCCAACCATAGGCTGAATCCTCCCTCTGAGCACCTTAACCTTGACTGAGAATTCCTCCGAAAGAAAACCCTAGGCTAGATAGCTAAACAAAGGGTAGCGCACCTTTCCCCAAGGATAGCGTATCAAAAAAAGACTGATCAGATAGTCCCAAACCCTAGCCAAAATATAGTCCAAGCCAACACCCAAACTGCTAGCTGCAGCAGCTGCTCCTGTTGCTCTCCTCCACACGTGCGCACCAAACTAGATTGCAGTGCACAAAACTGGCTTTCTCTGCAACTACTGAGATGTGACAAATGAGAACTGGTGCCCTGTATTTATAATGGATCTACCAGTTTTGTTGGGGCTGACTTCTCCTTCTGGATACGTGTCTGTTCAGTATATTATTATTATTTTTGGCCAACTTCTTCTCTTGGAGGCTAATAACCTAGTATAAAATATCTTCTTGAGCCGACAAGGCTTCTAGGGTTATTGGCCAACTCATTAGGGTTTCTCTTGCTTCCCGGAGTCTTCTATTCTCGTCAAGTTCACATGTAGAGTTAAATACCTCCCACAACTACCATAATATTAACAAAACATGTCATAATGATAATGATGTGGTGTTGACTAGGTTGACTAGTGCTTATGTCAAGACTTAAAACCTAGATCTTGAGTGTGCCTAAGGTGATCAAATTGGAATAAACCTTCCTCATTTTAAGGGAGATAGTTACACTTTTGGGTATACATGTAGATGATCCTATGGATTGGTATATCACATATAAGCTCACATATCTGAGGTATATTGAATTAATTTTAAACTTTCATATTGAAATAAGGTTTGGAGAGTGATTATAGAACTAAACTTGATGAATTTAAAGACATGCTATGATGTTTTATGTTCAAACTTTTATGCTAGTTGAGCTTGTAGAATAGATGATGACAGAGACTATGCCTTTAGTTATTTATGTGGTTTTCTAATTAGGGCACAATAAAAATTGATTAATGAGGGTAAACTTGAAAATTAGAAACATTACCAACTTCTTAAGGGAAAAGTTGACAGAATTCTAGAGAAAGAGGTCAGGAATACAATTGAGAGAAAGATGGTGGAGATTAACTAATAAGGACTATGTCAACCAAATCGATAAGAAGAAGCATGATGATCAGTCATCAATTAAAAAAGGTAAGAAGAAAAAGACATGCCTATACTATGGAAAGGTAGGAAAAATTAAGAAGACTTGTTAGATCATATCATGATATATGTGATGTAAGTGATGCATGAATGCAAAATCAATCATAAAAAGAATTGTAAGTGATGTCTCTACTTTTAAAAATATAGTTTCTAATGAGGTAAATGGCTTAGATTTGGGATCTAGAATCAATGTCATAGGTTTAACAACTTGATAATCTAGAGTTTCCAAACCTTGATTCTATATGCTAAATTTGATCACTCCACAACCTAGTTATACCTCTTGGGTATATTTTGCATATATATTAATTCTATATATTCTAAATTTAAGCTTCAAATAAAGTGTTTTATACCCTAATTCACCTTCTAATTCTTGATTGACAAACATGCCAAGTTACCAAGGCTAATGTTTCCAAGAAAATCTTAGACTCACCTTTATCCAATATCAACATGTGAATAAAGCCAAAAAACTAATTTGATGTTTTGTGATATATTTTCCAATCCTTGCATGCAATTTCATTGTTCAAGGGAGTTATGGAGGTAGTTTGGACTCAATTTTGATAAGAAAAGTGATAGCGGGCCAGAAGATAGTGAATTAGAGAATATAACAATAGCAAAAGTGATTATACAAATGATGGAAACGACTACAAAAAAATAGGTTTTAGTATGTATTTTAAACAACAGATTGCTTGAATGCATTCACAGGAAGATGCTTACCCTTCTTGGTAGCCATGTGACCTATTAATTCAATGGATCATGGACAATGTTTTTATCTTCAATGATTATTGATAAGCATGGGGTCTTTCCCATAGTTAATTTCAATCATGCATATAAGGTTTTTACCATGTTACTACAATAGTTTTATTGTGTATATTTGGAGGGTAATTCACATGACTCATCATTATTAGCCAGTAGAAATGATCCATATCTGTGAGAATAGTAGAAAGACATTTCAAACAATAGTTTGGTGCACCATTAATTTCTTATCCTAAGGGTTGTCTCAAGGAAATGTAACTAATTTCAACCAATGTCAAGGGAGAGAAATAATGGCCTTATGTCCTAAATGAAGAGTCTCAAGTCAAGAAACAAAAGGAAAAACCATGAATATTCTCAAGTTGTGTCATTGAAATCATCCTTGAACCATGAAACAAGACCTTCATAGGGTTTTGTAGCACTTGAGTGGGATATGAGGAAAACCACATGATCTCTCACTTCAATGTCTTCACTGACGATGATGAAGAATATAATTAGTTTTTATGTGAATCCAACTAGAGTGCCAAGAATATAATGACTTTTAAACAATGTTGGTCAAATTCCAAACATCCTTGAAAGTTTGGGTTTTGAAATGGTACATGAAGTATGTGCATAATACCCCTTTATGTATTCTCGGAACCTTTAACAAACTGTAACAAGCCTTCATCACAGAATTCAAAAATACTAAGAGTAAACAACAAAATTGCATTGAAATTTTGGACCCGTTGATTTCTCTACACAATTGGGCCCATTTTCAAAACTTGGTACCTACATGAGGAGGTAATTTGAAAAAATAAGGATTGGTAGGAGGCCGATTGACCCTATTGTGCATAATTTTTTTTTAAATATTTAAGGGATATTTTTTTCTAAATACCGATTTTGGCAGCGTCATTGTTGGTGTTCTGATCAAATCCCCCTTGGTTCTGATCAAATCCTCCTCTCTTCCCTGACCTCCTCCGCATTCCCTCCTCTTCGTGTGACCTACCTCCTCTGCGTGCCCTTCTCTCTGCCCTAACCTCCTCTCCTTATCCTATCTCACACAACCTACAACCTCCTCTCTATTGATCTGACCTCGGTCTTCTCCTCCAGCTAGCTCGCGAGGGATCTCACCTCAGCCTTCTCCTCCAGCTAGCTCATGCGGGATATCACCTCGGTCTTCTCCTCCATCTAGCTCACGTGTGATCTCACCTCGACCTTCTCCGTGTGCCCTCCTCTTTGTGTGACCTACCTCCTCTGCATGCCCTCCTCTCTGCCCTAACCTCCTCTCCTTCTCCTATCTCACGCAACCTACAACCTCCTCTCTATTGATATGATCTCAACCTTCTCCTCCAGCTAGCTCGCATGGGATCTCACCTCGACCTTCTCCTCCAGCTAGCTCGCACAGGATGAAATGTGTCTTTTGTTTTTTTGTTTACAAATTATGTTTTGTTATTTGTTTTTCTTTTGGTATTTTTTTCTTTTGTTTTTGTTCTTATTATAGTTATATATAATATAATATATATTATATTATATATATAATTTATTCCTTGTTTAGGGAGAGGGATGTCTTTAATGAAACATTAACCTATAATGTGAAATATCAAGTAGACCAAGGCTTCTATTACCATCACATAAATTTCAAGTGCCAACATAGATCCTTGTCAAATATAATGGATTAGCCCTACTTCCTCTTATTTATATATGTTGATGGAGAGATACATCATTACTTCTAAGAAAATTTTCCATGGCTCTAGGGAAAAAGGGGACAAATTCATGAGCCTTAAGTGTGACCAGGATGAAGGGAAACTTGACCTCATGGGCCTTTTCAAAGTCAATTTTAAAAAGGAAAGTATTGAGTCATAAGCATCTATCCCATTCGATTCCTTCCCATGTTGCTAGGATATTAATTTTTTAACAAAAACTTAATAGTTCATTATTTAGAGACATTCATTTTGTTAATAAAATCATGGCTATAGAAAATATATTCAAGAAAGACACATTTATTATGTACAGTTATTGGTTTCTTTTTTCTTCCAAAATTAGTCATATAGAAACTTGAGTGC
>JZKD02S1625799.1:626551-655667 GCA_000966675.3 Picea glauca
TGAACTTATAAACCATAAACCTTATAACCATTGTAACCCTTAAACTTTACTAAACCTAACATTGATCCCTTCCAAGCCATAACAAATATCTCTTATAACCTTTAATCCTTATAACAAATAACTCCTAACACTTAAAACCCTAACCCATTTAACCCTTACCGATATTACCCTATTCATAAAACACTAAATCCATATAATCCATATTCGTAAAACACTAACCCCTTACTGCCATGACATCTAACCCCTCACCCATATAACCCATTACACAAGTATCACCTAATTATTAACAACTATAACCCCTATAAGTCCAAACATGTATACTCTTTAAGTCCTTTAACTAATATCACCCCTAACCTCCCTAACCATAACTCATGTAAGCACTTAACCATTAATATCTACCCTTTATAATATTTATAACCCATAACACCTCATCTAGTTTATAATTCATTTAACTTTTAATAGTTATAACCCATTATTTCCAATACCTATAACGTCTTCATCACTTAAATACTAAAACCCTAGCATATATAACCCCTAAGAATTATCCCCTATAACCCCTAAATATTTGTATGTATTACCATTAACACTTAACACACATATCTCTTATCCATAATTAGCGCCTATAACCTCTTCCTCTAAACCCTTAGAAGGAATGAAAATAAACCATAAAATAGTTCAATAGCACCAAATTACTAAATCACATAGAAAAATTTTAAGTACTGACCTTCAAAATCTCAACTATGTAGAGTCTGATCAATTTGATGTTTCTCTTCTTGAAAGAGAATTGAAATCAAGATTTCATAAAAACTAGAACACCATTGCATCGGAACACCCAAATTATTTTCGCAACTATAGAAAATGATTGTCGTAACTATAGAAAATTTGATGTAACTGGGATATATATATGATTGATTCGCTGCAAATAACCGTTTGATTCCCACATGTGCCCTTGTTGGTCACTAGAGCGACTAAATGGTAGTTAGTCTCTAGAGTGACCAAGTTTCGTCGTTAAAATGACCAACCTGGAATGTTGGTTGCTAGAGCGACCAACATTTGGACCCTGAAAAAAAAACCGTATATTTAGTACAAAAAATGCAAAAAAAATACGACGAAATTCTAAATCGTCGTAATTTGCGCCCAATGTAGTAGTGATTTAATGAAGAGGAAGAGGCATTTTTGAGATGATGATTTTGGTGAATGTATTTTAGATTATTCTTAATGCTTTTGTCCTAATTTGAGTATCTCACATTCAATTGTATGAATTTATTCTGCAATGTTCTTGTATGCTCAGATTGACATAGTTTCCTTTATTAAATGCAGTTATAATATTTTTGTAGGAAATAACAACTAATTTCTATTGTTTACTTAATAATATTATTGTGCTTACATTCCATTTGAATGTATGAACTATTTCTAATTCAAAAGGACATGTTTCTTAATTGTATTCATTCTCCTTTAGTTAGCTCCTGATCATGATAGGATTAGTATAGTTTAGGATTATATCTTAGAATAGTTGTAGGTAGTGTTAATTTAGTTTATTTTTTAGATTTAATTCATCTAAGAACCTTTGGTTCTCAGATTCATATTTAGATAGTAGATTTAGTTTGGAAACTAGTCCAATATACTGGTCGGAAATGCCATCCCAAATGAGAGTGATTCTAATTGGGACTTGTCATTGGATTTTATTCCTTACTTGATTGATCGATCCTTTTGGAACCATTAACATTGTGTTGATATTGGTCTATCTCTTAGTGCCCCTTCCCGAGGGTAGCACCATGAAGAAAGAGGTGATCTGCTAGGCGGAGTCTGGTCTAGTAAGAGGTTGAAGAATGTGGGATTGGAGCCTTAGAGCCTCCTGCATGTATAAGGATAAGAATCTATAATCAAAATATCTGAAGAAGACAATGAGGTTTTTAATCCCCCTGAATAGGAAATGGAACTTCCCCTTGATCTCATAATATATGGGGTAGTAGAAGATGAAGTGCACCTTAGTCCCTACCTCATATATATGGCACCCAATGGCAGAGTGTATATAGATGGCATAGTGGGAAGATCATGTTCGATTGATCTAGTGTTATATCTCTATTCAAAGTCTATGATAACCCACTTTGAACTGACCTAGAGGAATTCCAAGAGTTTGCACCCAATGGCAGAGTGTATATTGTGGTTGAAAAATGAGCCCATCTCTAAGCTCTAATAATTTCTAAGTGTAGAAGGACATATTTGAGTGTAACCCACCCTAAGGATTAACCCAGGTGATTTGGATAAACTACCTATAAATTCCATACATGGTGATATTGTTCAATTCTTATCTGGTAGGTAGGAGGTGGCTAGATGCATCTAAAGGATATCTAAATGGAGAATGTTGGCACAGGGGAAAACCCAGGGTTCAATGCTTGAACAATGCAACAACAAAACCCTAACTAACGACCCTTTCGGCAACACCTGCGAAGCAGATGAAGTCTCACCCGAGGTAGAGGCACGAGGGGTTGCAGGACTCAAGTGTCTACGACCTAGCTGGGACATAGATCTGTGATCACAATAATTAACAGAGCACTTATAATTTAGCATTCATTATTCTTTAACCCTTATTCACATTGCGGTTAAAACCCTAATTACATAACAACGCAGTGTTCAACAAGATCTAACACATCCAAGAACTTAGCACATATAAATAGATCAGATATAACATTCATTCACATCATAAAGCACTAAGATACTATATCATATGCATCTAACATACATAAAGGTCACAACACTAAGCATAAATCACATCTATAACAACCACTTTGCACAAAGAAACCACAACACAGGATATATGTGGTTCACCACCAACGTGGTGCTATGTATACCAACTCTTCATCTTCTTTATTATCTTCTTTCTATCTTCTTACATGCACAGAGCCTCAAAACGAGCTCCGCATAGGGCAGGATATATATGCACACCTCGCCAGATCCTCCTTCCATGAGCCAAGTCCAAGCACAAAACCTTACATGATCCCTTACAATCACTTACACTTAGCTTTGCAAGTTCTCAACACACAATAAGCACAAAGCCTTCACAATAACATATATCAAACTATAGCACTTAGCATATTCATACTAGTAGCTACTTCTCACACCACCTAGCTACTTATTTATACATTACAAAAGGGGCCTAAACATGGGTAAGACCCATGGGCCGACATCCCCTACCTGTTACATAAACTCTAAATCCAAAAATCCCACAAAAGGTGGGCAAGATCCCATGATATTCGCTTCACCTAGGCACTCCATCTTCGACCTTCCTATCGAAGTCCCAAAAGTAGTCAAACATGAACAAGGTTCTCCAAAACTTGGTCAAGGGCCAACAATCCCCCAACACTCACCTGTGACTCATCCTGAGTCACTTTGATCTGGGAAACTTCACTTCGAAGGCCTCAATATTGGCTCGAGATGCCTTGACTTGCTTCTTCACCAAAGCCTACTACTCAGTGAACTCCTAAATGATTTTCTCAGTGACAGGTCCTTCCAAGCGTTGTTCTACTATGGTGACCACTTGTTCCAGTTGTTCACCTTGTCCTTCGATCTCCTAAAAAAGTGTGTAGGCTTTGTCCTGTACCAGTTGAAGTCTTTCGGTCACTTCCATGACTTTAATTTGGATGGCATGGAGCTTCTGCTGAACTGTGTGTTGTTCCTGTGACCTTTTCATCTTCTCAACTGCTTAAAGTACCTTCAACTATGTTTTCACTATCATTGCTTGTTTCTTTTCTTCTTAGAGCTGTGACTCTAATGTACTTAGTTTTGGATCCTCTACAAGGCGCTCATAACTCTGTGCACTTTGATTTCTTAATTTCTTGCATTCTAAAGCCAAAGACTTGACTCTTTCTACTGCACTCCTAGTAGTTTCTTCTCTCTAGTCTCACACTTCCTGTGGAGTGCTTGGCACTACATGTAGTTCCAGTTCTACAACTCTTGCTTGAAGGTGCTAAATAGATTCAATGAGCTTCTCTACTTGAATCTCCACTATGTCTTCTTCTATATATGTGAGGCCCGACATAGAGAGAAGTTCTCTAGTGACTGTCTCCTTGACTCCCATCTTCTCTGTGAGCATCTGTTCTTTTTCCTTCTATATTTGTGCTTTATCCTCTGCAAACTTCGCCTAGAGGTCATCTTTCTCTTGCTGCGCAATCAGATGTTTCTCTAAGGATTCCTACTTTTATTTCTTTAATGCCTTGGTGGCCCACTCCTTTTCCTCCTGGACCTGACGAAGGTGAGCCTCTATCGAATATGCTAATCTGCGTAGCTGGGCAGGCTTGTCTCCTTCTTCTATACCCCTTGATGATGATGGCATAGTAGACACTGGACAACTCGAATGGAGAGCCTGATGTACCCCTTTGAGATCCACCTCTATCTTGTTATACATTGCCTCTTGTTTTTCTTTATTTCTCTACAAAATGTCCTCTGAGGTATCTGATATAACAATGATGATGAGATCAATATCATCCACCGTAAGCACAGTCTGTAATTGAGGCTTATCCGCGTGGATCTTCTTTCGTGCTGAGGGTTTCTTTGGAGAAACCTTTATTTTCTTCGATGTCTCAGCCTCTGTGATGGGATCCTTAGGTGGTGTCACTTTGCCCTATTCCTGTTTGTTTTCTTCCCCTTCATTCTCTTCCTGGTCTACTTTGTCATCTCCTCCTCCTCCTGGTGAATCTGGTGTAGTTTCCTTTGATGTGTTGTTCACTTCTTGTACTTCTTCCTTATTCTTCCTTCTGATACTGTTGGGTCCATCATACTCTTCTCGAATGACTACAAGAATTTCTATGAGTTCGAGGTTAGAGAGTTATGTCTGTTCAATGGCTAAAAGGAATTTTGCAGGCCATTCCTTGGTTATTTCTCCCATGTCCTCCTCTATGAGTTTGTAATAGGATTGGAGCTCTTCCTTGTGTTCATCCCCACACGCAGTGATGTAAATGAAATGTTTGTTTGCATGGAACTTCGCAAGTGGCCTGAACCTGTGTAGAGTATTCAACATCATGTGAGGGAAATATTCAATGGCCCTCTTCAGTTGTAAATAATATGTGTGAAACACCGCATTGGATTTCCATGGTTTTTCCATGTCGCTCTAATACTAGAGATTAATGAAATTCACGTCCAGTGGTTCAGATGACTCAATTTCAGGGAAGGTCGCTCCTTCCGGCATCTCCCAAGCGATGAAGGAAATGAGAAACAACAACAAGATAAAATGAAACTCGTAGCCCTGGTCATGTTCTTCACGGAAATATTTCTCTAATTGGTTGACGAAGTAGCTTGCCCAGTTCATTTACATCCCTTCAATGCATTTTCCTACGAGGTTGACGATGAACCCCGTGATCTAAGTTGGTCTGTTCTTCCCGACGAGCTTACCAATGATCAACTAGAAAGCTAGGTGCATTGTGCCATTTTGGATGGAGGCTACCTTGTAGCCCTTCTTCCCCTTTTCTACATCGTCATAATTTTATTTTATGTGCTGCACTAGGGCATGATTTGTAGCCTTTCCTGGGTAAAAATCCTGAGGTTTGGGTCCTTGCATGCTCAATACGGTGATCCGATGGATCATTGTCAGATCTACAGTGATGCACTTATCCAACCATAGGTAACCACCATGGTAGGATGACAAGAGGAATTTAACTCACATGTTAACCTCTTGATGTCTGCCAAAGTGTGGTATATTCATCACATTTAGGATGGTGGACCTCGCGATGTCCATGGTCCACAGCTGCGAGATTATCTTCGACTGCTTCCCCATTGTCTTGGTCAAGTACTTGTGTGGTGTGAGCATGCCATATTTCTTGTGGTCTCCTAAGTTGAAGTCATTGATCTTCAACGTCATAATCTATACTAATTTTAGTCCAACTACAAGTATCCCCTTCGGGAGGTACGCAGTAAGCAGTGTATAGTCAAAGTCCCTTAGGAAATAACCATGCCAGCCAGAGGCGGGATATAGTCGGGCAAGATCGACGGGATGAGCTTTGCGTTTTCCAAGTCATCGCGATGCTTACTCTATTTCTCTATTGTGGTTTGAGATGGCCCAGATTGACGTGCAGTCGATGGGGAGGCTTGAAATCCTCTCATCGATGAGGCCTATGCTCTTGCGGACAAGACCTTCTAGTCCATAAGATCTATTAGGACATCTTCAATGGATTTATCTACTACATTGCATTCGTCCGAAATACACGCTCGTGATCAGATATCTTGGGTCGATGAACAAACACTCATGGTGAGCATAATGGGTGGCAAGGTCTCAATAATCATTGCGTGAAAAAAATTTGTTCTTTGTGGGATCGAATAATCTTAATTTGCAAAAGTGTCCACGGTAAGACATTCGACGGGTTAAATAAATAACATCCTAACGGATTCCTCCAATGGGAAGGAATGCCTCAATCAATCCAAATCCATCTGTTATGGTGCGGTCCCAATGGTCCAATGGTGATATTTTCGGCAATAACTGTGTTTCTAGCCATTCTGGAGATTCATTCTAACGATCGGGACACCTCAAATAGTCATATTCCTGCATCATGGTGAAGTTCTAGTCGATGTTGTTCTGCTATTTCGGCGAGGTTCAAGTTCTGCAAATGTTTCCTTTGCGAAGTCCTCTCTGGAACCTCCTGCAATTATTCTAGATTTTCTTTCTTCTTACTGATCTTTCTTTCTTTCTTCCCTGTGATCTGCGTCTCTGGATTCCTCTTTCCATTATTGTTCTTATATTTTCTTAGCATAGTAACTTCACACTTCTGAGGATATTTCCCAAGGTTCGAGGATAATACTTCTTCTCTTACTGTTTCTGGAGTAGGTGCTCTACTCTCCTACATGGATAGGTTCTTTAAGTCTTCCAATGTTTTTTCAATTTCGACAGCTACTAAGTCTCTGGCCCTGAGTTTCTTCGAATTGTCCTCTTGTTCTTATATTAGTCTCGCTATTTTCCTAGCCATGAAATCCCTTAATTCTTGCTTTTTCTATTCTGTAGCTTCCTCTTCTTCCTTCCTTCGGATATGATCTCTCTCAATCTAATTTATTCCTAACAAAAGTGAAAAAGGAGCATTGTTCTCAACAAACTTAATGACCTTGAATTCTTATTTTGTCAATGTTCCATGAGCACTCATAGGTACATAAGTAATTATTCCACATAGGTTTATCAGCTTTCCTTTAAACAATACTATTCCTCCCAATGAAGGAATCATAGCAGGATTTCCTAAGATTTCCCAAGTACTTTATGTCATAATGTTCACCTATGTTTCTCCATTCAATACACATTCTATGTTGAAATCTCATATTCTTGTTTCTATGCACTCTTTCAATTTTAAGATCTCTGACAAACTGATGTCTTTGTGATCATTCAGTGTTTCTTTCATCTACAATAATATAGTCTCTGATTCTTTCCAGAGTTCTAGCATATCCTTAGTCTCTTGACCTTTCTCATGGTTTTCTTGTCTCATGTTCATCTTTTCAACTTTAGCAATCATTCTAGGGAAATCTAAAACTTCATTTCCAATAGCCTTACAAGAAAATAAAATAGGACCTCTACCAGGGCATTCCTTAGCAATATGTCCCGGTCTTCTGCAACTACAACAAAGAGTCAAACCTCTCTTTCTTTTAAATGATCCCCAACTTTTCCTGTACTGCACACTGGGATCATAGTGATGAACCTGCAAAAAATTCTTTCTAGGATCCTGCATCCACTTGTTAATCTAAAAATTATTTCTATGCATAAGAATAACATATCTTTCACTATTTATATTAGATCTATTCATATCATATCTTCTTTATTCTAGATGTGCCCTAATTTTCAGACTAGGACAAAATCTATCAAACATACTTAGATTCATACTTTTGAAGCAAAATTTCCACTTATCTTGCCTTTATCAGAGCATAAATCTTTAAGATATTACCTCTTTTCTTCAGATCTGATTCCCTTCTTAGCACAGAGCTTCGCAAGTCAAGTAGAATATTGCGCACTACAAAAACAGATCTATGCACAAAGATTTCTTCATTTCTTTAGTTCCCAGCAATCACAGTTTTAGGTCCCATCAACAAAACCATTTGTTGGCACAGGGGAAAACCCAGGGTTCAACGCTTGAACAATGCACCAACAAAACCCTAAATAACGACCCTTTCGGCAACACCTACAAAGAAGATGAAGTCTCACTCAAGGTAGAGGCACGGGGGGTTGCATGACTCAAGTGTCTATGACCTAGATGGGACACAGATCTGTGATCACAATAATTAACAGAGCACTTAGAAATTAGCATTCATTATTCTTTAACCCTTATTCACATTGCGGTTAAAAACCTAATTACAGAACAATGCAGTGTTCAACAAGATCTAACACATCCAAGCACTTAGCACATAGAAATAGATCAGATATAGCATTCATTCACATCATAAAGCACTAAGATACTATATCAGATGCATCTAACATACATAAAGATCACAACACTAAGCATAAATCACATCTATAACAACCACTTTGCACAAAGAAACCACAACACAGGATATATGTGGTTCACCCCCAGCGTGGTGCTATGTATACCAACTCTTCATCTTCTTTATTATCATCTTTCTATCTTCTTACATGCATAGAGCCTCAAAATGAGCTCTGCATAGGGCAGGAGATCTATGCGCACCTCGCCAGATCCTCCTTCCATGAGCCAGGTCCCAGCACAAAACCTTACATGATCCCTTACAATCACTTGCACTTAGCTTTGCAAGTTCTCAACACACAGTAAGAACAAAGCCTTCACAATCACATAGATCAAACTATAGCACTTAACATATTCATACTAGTAGCTACTTCTCACATCACCTATATAATTATTTATACATTACAAAAGGGGCCTAAACATGGGTGAGACCCATGGGCTGACATCCCATACCTGTTACATAAACTCTAAACCCAAAAATCCCACAAAATGGGGGCGAGATCCCGCGATATCTTCTTCGCCTGGGCGCTCCATATTAGACCTGCCTGTCGAAGTCCCAAAAGTGGTCAAACACGACCACGGTTCTCCAAAACTTGGTCGAGGGCCAACAATCCCCCAACACTCACCCGTGACTCGTCCCGAGTCACTCTGATCTGGGAAACTCCGCTTCAAAAGCCTCAAGATTGGCTCTAGCTGCCTCGACTTGCTTTTTCACTAGAGCCTCCTACTTGGTGAACTCCTGAATGATTTTCTTGGTGAAAGGTCTTTCCAAGCATTGGTCTATTGTGGTGACCACTTGTTCCAACTGTGCACCTTGTCCTTTGATCTCCTCAAAAAGTGTGCAGGCTTCATTCTGTACCAGCTGAAGTCTTTGGGTCACTTCCATGACGTTACTTTGGATGGCATGGAACTGTTGTTGAACTGTACGTTGTTCGTGTGACCTTTTCATCTTCTCAACTGCTTAAAGTACCTTCAATTATGCTTGCACTTTTGTTGCTTGTTGCTTTTCTTCCTAGAGTTGTGACTCCAATGTCCTTAGTTCTGGATCCTCTACAAGGTGCTCATAAGTATGCGCATGTCTATTTATTAATTTCTTGCATTATAAGGCCAATGCATTGATTCTTTCTACTTTGCTCTTGGTAGTTTCTTCTCTCTGGTCTCGCACTTCCTGCAGAGTGCTTGGCACTGCTTGTAGTTCCATTTTTTCCACTCTTGCTTGAAGATGTTGAATAGCTTCAACAAGCTTCTCCACTTGAATCTCCACTATGTCTTCTTCTATCTATGCGAGGCTCGGCATAGAGAGAAGTGATCTGGTGGCTGCCTCCTTGAATCCAATTTACTATGTGAGAAACTGTTCTTTTTCCTTTTGGATTTGTGCTTTATCCTCTGCAAACTTCACCTGGAGGTCATCTTTCTCTTGCTGCACAATCCGATGTTTCTCTAAGGCTTCCTCCTTTTCTTGATTTAATGCCTCGGTGGCCTGCTCCTTTTCCTCCTGGACCTGATGAAGGTGAGCCTCTATCGAATCTACTAATTTGCATAGCTGGGCACGCTCGTATCCTTCTTCTATACCCCTTGATGATGATGGAGCAATAGACACTGTGTGGCTCGAATGGAGAGCATGTTGTACCCCTTTGAGATCTACCTCGATCATGTCATACATTGCCTCATGTTTTTCTTCATTTCTCTGCAAAATGTCCTCTGAGGTATTTGATACAGCAGCAATGATGAGATCAATATCATCCACTGTAAGCACAGTCTATAATTGAGGCTTATCTGAGCGGCTCTTCTTTCATGCTAAGGGTTTCTTTGGAGAAACCTTTCTTTTCTTCAATGTCTCAGCCTCCATGATGGGATCCTTAGGCGGTGTCACTTTTCCCTATTCATGTTTGTTTTCTTCCCCTTCATTCTCTTCCTAGTCTACTTTGTCATCTCCTCCTCCTCCTGGTGAATCTGGTGTAGTTTCCTTTGATTTGTTGTTCACTTCTTGTACTTCTTCCTTCTTCCTTTTGCTTTTGTTGGGTCCATAATACTCTTCTCGAGTGGCTACAGGACTTTCGATGAGTTCGGGCTCAAAGAGTTCTGTCTTTTCAATGGGTACAAGGCATTATGCAGGCCATTCCTTGGTTATTTATCCCATGTCCTCCTCTATGAGTTTGTAATAGGACTAGAGCTCTTCCTTTTGTTCATCCCCATGCAGAATGATGTAAATGAAATGCCTATCTGTGTAGAACTTTGCAAGTGGCCTGGACCTATGTAGAGTATTAGATGTCATGTGAGGGAAAGATTCAATGGTCCTCTTCAGCTGTAAATAATATGTGTGAAACACCACATTGGATTTCCATTGTTTTTCCATGTCTCTCAAATACTAGAGCATAATGAACTTCATGTCCAGTGGTTCGGACGACTCAATTTCAGGGAAGGTCGCTCCTTCCAGCATCTCCCAAGTGATGAAGGCAATGAGAATCAACAACAAGCTAAAATAAAAGAAACTCTGTGGAAGTGTGGTATCTTCATCACATTCAGAATGGTGGACCTCACGATGTCCATGGTCCACAACTAGGGGATTATCTTCGACTGTTTCCCCATTGTCTTGGTCAAGTACTTATGTGGTGAGAGCATTCCATATTTCTTGTGGTCTCCTAAGTTGAAGTCACTGATCTTCAATGTCATAATCTGTACTAATTGTAGTCCAAATACGCATATCCCCTTCGGGAGGTACATAGTAATCAGTGTATAGTCGAAGTCCTTGGGGACGCTGTCATGAATAACCACGCCAGCCAGAGGTAGGATATAGTCGGGCAAGACTGACGAGATGAGCTTAGTGTTTTCCAAGTCATCACAATTCTTACACTATTTCTTTGTTGCAGTTTGGGATGGCCCAAATCGACATGCAGTCGATGTGGAGGCTTGAAATCCTCTCGTGGATGAGGCCTGTGCTCCTGTGGATAGGAACTTCTCATCTGTGAGATCTATTAGGATCTCTTCAATGGATTTATCTACTACGTTGCGTTCATATGACATACACACTCTTGATCAGATATCTCGGGTTGATGAAAAAACACTCGAGGTGAGCATAATAGGTGGCAAGGTCTCAATAATCATTGCGTGAAAGCAATTAGTTCTTTGTGGGATCGAATAATCTTAATTTGAAAAAGTGTCCACGGTAATACATTCGACAGGTTAAATAAATAACATCGTAACGGATTCCTCCAACGGGCATGAATGCCTCAATCAATCCAATTCCATCTGTTATGGCGTGGTCCCAATGGTCCATTGGCGATAGTTCCAACAATAACTATGTTTCTAGCTATTCTAGAGCGTCGCTCTAACGGTTGGGACACCTCCAATGGTCATATTTCTCCATCGTGGCAAAGTGTCAGTTGATGTTGTTCTGCTATTTCAGCGAGGTTCAAGTTCTACAAACTTTTCTTCTGCGAAGTCCTCCCTGGAACCTCCTACAATTTTTCTAGATTTTCTTTCTTCTTACCGATCTTTATTTCTTTCTTCCCTGTGATCTACATCTCTAGATTCCTCTTTCCATTATTGTTCTTATCTTTTCTTATCATAGTAACTTCACACTTCTGAGGATCTTTCCCAAGGTTCAAGGATAATACTTCTTCTCTTACTTTTTCTGGAGTAGGTTCTCTACTCTCCTACATGGATAGGTTCTTTAAGCCTTATTGTGTTTTTTCAATTTCGACATCTAAGTCTCTAGCCCTGAGTTGCTTTGAATTTTCCTCTTGTTCTTGATTTGTCTCGCTATTTTCCTAGCCATGAAATCCCCTAATTCTTTCTTTTTCTGTTCTGTAGCTTCCTCTTCTTCCTTCCTTTGGATATGATATCTCTCAATCCAATTTCTTCCTAACAAAAGTGCAAAAGGAGCGTTGTTCTCAACAAACTTAATGACCTTGAATTCTATTTTTTCGATATTCCATGAGCACTCATAGGTATATGAGTATGTATTCCACATAGGGTTATCAACTTTCCTTTAAACAATCCTATTCCTCCCAATGAAGGAATCATAGTAGGCTTTCCTAATATTTCACAAGTACTTTTTGTCATGATGTTCACCTGTGTTTCTCCATCCAATACACAGTCTATGTCGAAGTCTCCTATTCTTGTTTCTATGCACTCTTTTGATTTTAAGATCTCTGACAAACTGATGTATCTATGATCATTCAGTGTTTCTTTCATCTACAATAATATAGTCTCTGATTCTTTCTGGGGTTCTATCATATCCTTAGTCTCTTGACCTTTCTCATGTTTTTCTTGTCTCATGTTCATCTTTTCAACTTTAGCAATCATTCTAGGGAAATCTAAAACTTCATGTCCAATAGCCTTACAACAAAATAAAATAAGACCTCTACCAGGGCATTCCTTAGAAATATGTCCCAGTCTTATGCAACTATAACAAAGAGTCAATCCTCTCTTTATTTTAAATGATCCCCAACTTTTCCTGTACTGCACACTGAGATCATAGTGATGAATCTGCACAAAATTCTTTCTAGGATCCTCCATCCACTTGTTAGTCCAAAAATTATTTCTATGCATAGAAATAACATATCTTTCACTATTTATATCAGATCTATTCATATCATATCTTATTTCTTCTATATGTGCCCTAGTTTTCAGACTAGGACAAAATCTATCAAACATACTTAGATTCATACTTTCGAAGCACAATTTCCACTTATCTTACCTTTATCAGAGCACAAAGATTTAATATCTTACCTCTTTTCTTCATATCCAATTCCCTTCATAGTAAAGAGCTTCACAAGGAAAGTAGAATATTGCACACTACAACAACATATCTATGCACAAAGCTTTCTTCTTTTCTTCAGTTCCCAACAATCACAGTTTCAGGTCCCAACAATGGAACCATTTGTTGGCATAGGGGAAAAACCAGTGTTCAACACTTGAACAACACACCAACAAAACCCTAACTACCATCCCTTTCGGAAACACCTGTGAAGAAGATGAAGTCTCATCCGAGGTAGAGGCAGGGGGGTTGCAAGACTCAAGTGTCTACAACCTAGCTGGGACACAAATATGTGATCACAATACTTAACAAAGGAATTATCAATTAGCATTCATTAGTCTTTAACCCTTATTCACATCGTGATTAAAACCCTAATTATAGAACAAAGTAGTGTTCAACAATCTCTAACACATCCAAGAACATAGCACATAGAAATAGATTAGATCTAGCATTGATTCACATCATAAAGCACTAAGCTACTATATCATATGCATCTAACATACATAAATATCACAACACTAAGCATAAATCACATATATAAAATATCAACCACTTTGCACAAAGAAACCACAACATAGGATACACGTGGTTCACCCCCAGCATGGGGCACGTCCACCATCTCTTCGTTTTCTTTATTATCTTCTTTCTATCTTCTTAAATGCATAGAGCCTCAAAACCAGCTCCACATAGGACATTATATTTGTGCGCACCTCGCCAGATCCTCCTTCCTTGAGTCAGGTCCCATCACAAAGCCTTACATGATCTCTTACAATCACTTGCACTTAGCTTTGCAAGTTCTCAACACACAGTAAGCACAAAGCCTTTACAATCACATAGATCAAACTCTATCACTTAGCATATTCATACTAGTAGCTACTTATCATATCACCTAACTACTTATTTATACATTACAAAAGGGGCTTAAACATGGGTAAGACCCATGGGCCAACATCCCATAACCGTTACATAAACCCTAAACCCAAAAATCCCACCTAACCTCGAGCCTAACCGAAAGGGTTAAAGAGGGAAATTGTATCTTAAGAAAAATAGGCCAAGTATGGGTATCAGTCTGACCCCTTCATTGGATATGTGATGCAGAAAAGAGAGTCTAAACATTGTCTCAAGTCGAAAGGGTTGGGTCCCAAACTCTACTAGGATTATGTGTTGAGTGATTGTATGCTTGCATATAATGATGCATCGGAGGATAAAGGTTTGACCTCTCTCAACTAAGTCCCAATCAAAGTCAAATAAAGAAGGCCCCAAACTCTCATATCCATAGAGAACAATGGTTTGAATGAGGGATTCCATGAGGGACATCTTGGATGAGATGTCCTAAAAATGGTGATGGAAGCATTGTCTCTCGAGAAGGGATAAGGATCCATAGCCCTTGATATGAGGCTAGAGAGTCGGTCATAAATTGAAGCAGGGTCATGAGAATTTCACTCCCAAGTATTTGTAGGTGTTGTTGATCTTGATCCCCTCCCCTATGAAGAAGAAATGAAGGTCTAAGGTCTTCTTCAACCTGTTGAAGATCATAACCTTGGTTTTACCCAGGTTGATCATTAGTTGTTGAAGGTCACAGAAGAGAGATAAGGCACCCAACTACCTATGTAACCTCTTTGGATATGGGTCTAGGAGAACCACATCATTAGAAAAGAGAATAAAAAACTCCACATTATCCTCAATCACTGAAGGAGAATCCTGCAAACTGAAATATCTTTCATCCTCATCAACACAAGATGTTATCAAAGCATATACAATTGGTAATGAACATGGATATATGAACTCTCACCATTAATGTGCCTCCTCAAAGCTAGAAGGTTCTTCCAACCTCCACTTGAAATATATATGTGCCACTAGATCAACAAGTATCCTGTAAAGGACACACTCTCTCATCCTTCTATCCAAAATCCTCGGACTATCTAGACTAGAATAAATAATGGTGCATTGTTGTCCCTTAAAGGAAACTCTATGATGTATATATGTCATAAAAGAAACTGAAATGAGGTACTTCTTCAAACCAAGAATCAATAAAATGTGATCCAACTCAAGAACATCACTTGAAGGCATCTGAAATGAAATGGAGACAACACCTTTCATAGGGTAAGTGGCATATTCACCAAGATCCATAGTCACGCCTCCCTCTTACTCCATATATAAACAATAAGTCATGGAAAGGTAGTCTCAAACTAGGAGTTAATATCCTCTACTCCTGTTGCATTCCCAACTGCAACCTATCTCACACCCTTTCCCTTCTTCTTCAATGGACACTAGTCTACATAGTGTCCCATCTCATGACATTGAAAGCACGTCTCCTTACTCAAGTATTTTTTTCATGTATATGTCCCATGCTTCTAATTGAATCCTTTATTTCTTTTCTTATTCATCTTCTCAATAAGACTAATACAATATACTTCCCCTTGTTTTTTGAACAAGATTGCAATCTAATTTCTTCCTACATAAGATCGACCCAAAAATTGGGAAAATTTGGTATATTTTCTTGAGAAAAAACACCTTGAACAAAAGGTGTCTAGGAAGGAGAACGTCGTTTTAGGGAAATTGAAAATAACTCCCGATCCTCCACCTTAGTTCCAGTGGTTTCCAATTGATCCTTCAATTCACTTATCATGGTCAAGTAGCTCACCATAGTATCTGTCTTGCGCATGTGAATAACTAAGAGTTGGTTTTGTAAAGCATCTATTGCGAAGAAAAAGAGTTTTTAAATAACTCAACCAAAGAATCAAACATCTTCTTACCTGTTGTCTTATTTAAAATGTGTGAGATGAAGTAATCCTTCATGGAATAAAAAATGATTATCTTCAATTTGGATTCCTTCTTTCTATGAGAAACCAAAGGTGTTGGATCAAAAAGTTATAGAATCTCATTCTCAACATGCACACAAATATTGGCCTCACTACAAGGAAAATACCCTCTAGTGGAGGTTTTTGTGGGCTCCCCTATTAAAATATCCCAAAAATCAGTTTATAGTGGAGGATACTAGCGGAGACGAGCAGACGAAGGTTTTATCAGATGTTTTTGTACGGTGCATTTTTAAATATATAACACACTAGTGCATTTTATACAACTGATGCACCAGTGCCCACAAAACTAATGCACCATATTAGGGTTATTTCAAACAAAAAAATACTCTGGTGTGCTACAAAAATAATGGCGCGCTGGGGCACACAGTTTCTCTAAAAAATTGTGCATTGTGGCAGTGTTTTTTTTTTTTTAATTTTATATATGATGGTGTGCTACTTAAACAATTTCACCAGTGTGGATGGTTTCTCCCAAACAATTGTGCACTATGGTAATTTTTTTGAAAAAATATACTCTAGTGCGCTACATAAATAGCGATGCATCAGTGCAGCTAATTTTTTATCACACTGTAAAAGGGTTAAATTAATAAAAATTACCGGCCATATTATTAATCATGAAGATACGTTAGCTGAGAGAGAAGCAACAACATCATGAGTTGAGCGTTTACCTGTACAATGTTGTACGATATTGGGAACTGAGGGAGAGGGAGAGGGATTTATTTCCTGAGGGTTTCTGTGAATTTTTGTATCTGCATTTTAGCTATAAATACTTGAGTCTAAAGTATAGGAATTTCAGCTATAAAGAGTTGATTCTAATGTATAAGCATTTCCGCTGTAAATAATTGAGTCTAAAGTATGGTAGTCTCTCAAAATTCAAATATATAATCTTCTGAAGCATGTTGTATACTCAAGTATTTGGTGAACGCCCAACTAACGGATTGTCTAGAAAAATTATAATCTATACTAGTTGCTAATACACAATTGTGTATGATTATGATGACAATTTGAATTCTTATGACCATTATGTCCATGATGGGAATATTGCTCCATGGGTACCTACTACCCTTTGGATCTCCATTCCCATATCACCATCATGATCATCAATTATTATAACCTTGTGTGATCTCATTGTCAATGATCATAACCATCTTGCATGATCGTCAATGATCATAACCTGTGTGATCTCGTTGTCAATTATCATAACTTGCATGATCTCGTCAGCAATGATCATAAACGGTGTGATATCATTGTCAATGATCATAACCTATGTGATCTCTCTTTGTCAATGATAATAACCAGCACGATCTCACCATCAATGATCATAACCTTGATCTCACCATCAATGATCATAATTGTCTCTCAAAATCCTAAACTATAATGATTGCCCGTTTATAATATAGTTGGGAGTTCACCAAATCCTTGAGTCTACATCATGCTCAGTCTAGCAAAATTGTAATTTATATTACTGGAAAATAAAATTTCAATAACTTTTAAAACATAGTGGTGCGTATATTTAAAAGAAACCGCATCGGTGCATCTATAACACTCAAAGGCACTGGGGCATTGCATTAATAACAACACTATGACATGATTAAATAAAAAAATATGCACCATCGTAGGATTATTTCGGAAAATATACTCCTGTGTGTTATGTGGTACAATGATGCATGGTCAACAAACGTTCTCTAAATAGATGCACCATGATAGGGTTAATTTTAAAAATGTATAATCTGGTGCACTTGTTAAAACTGGATGCATTGGTGCCTCTAATAATAGAGTGCATTGTGACACGGTTAAACAAAAACATTTACTCACTATTGTAGGATTATTTCAAAAAATATACGTCGATGTGCTCCGTAGTATACTGACATATCGATGTGCATCGTTTCTCCAAAGGGAGCACCATGTTAGGGTTATTTTTTTTTTTAAATAAATGCTTCCCTATGTAACACCAGATGCACCAGTGTGTCGAATAATCGAACACACCATGACAAGGTTAAATAAAAAATTTGTGCACATTGTAGGATTTTTTTTTAAAAAATATATACGTCGGTGCACTCCATAGAAACATGCCACATTTTTTCCTCGTTTTTCGTGTCACCTCTATTTTTGTGTTTATTGTTGGGTTGTTTTTTGGCACATGGTTTTTGCCGATGGTTTTTTGTTTCTGGTTAAGGAATTAGGGTTTTTGACTAATCCAAGTCATTGGGTTAGGGTTTTGGATGTCATTGGATCCTATATGTATATTGTATTGTAAACAATGTATCACTATGAATGAATATAGAAAATGCTAGTTTTCCCGGTTTGGGTTTCTAGGGGAAAAATCTTTGTGTAATGTGCGTATTTGCCATTGTATCTTTTCTGTTCTTTTATTGAAAATATTTTTGCAGTAAAATATTGTACAAGGTCAAAATATACATCATCTAGGATAGAAGATACTTCACCTCCCTCTCGGTCTCCATTCACACCATTACATTTTCTTGCAACACTTGACTTACCATATTTGTCACGGTTGAAAAATGACCCTACTTCCCATGACGCCTCATGGTTGACGATGCCTTCCAAGATCCCATCATACATTTCAAAGTTTGACAGAAATACAAGAGAATAACTCTCTACACACATCATGAATTACCACTTGTGGTGTTCATCCAACTCGTTGATGGATGATAGTGTGAGGTTACATATTTTCTAGAGATCCCTAACCAGAGTCGTCGCCAAATGGTATATTGAAATAAAAGGAGGTTCTTTTAGAAGCTTCCACAACCTGTTGATGGAATTTTTAACGCATTACCAATTCCCCATCAAGTATGAGATAGGAACTGAGCTCTTGACTTCACTACGTCAAAACAATGCCACCCACATCTATGGTCATATTCATGAGTGGCGTCGACGACGTAGCATGATTAAAAATCAGATTCTAGATAATCTACTAATGGATTGGTTTACCAAGTCCCTCTTACCACCCATTTTCAGTGTTGCATCTATGGTCGGGGAAGCCACCAAGGAGCAAGCCATCTTATGGGCCCAACATTTGGACTTGATTTATTCTTAGTCAGGTACTCTGTATGATATTATTCCAAATGCTCCTCTACCGTTAATTGATCCTCATCAACCTCACCCATGACCTGTAAAACCCCCATTTTCAACCCCAAACTAACAATGTGTATTGAAAACATAGCATGTGGTCGAGAGCCAAGTGATGTATAGTGTAAATGTGATGTATGGCCAAGATCCAATATGTAAATGATGTAAATTGAAATTTAATGCATGAAATTTATCACCAACTATAGACAAACACGTATGGAGATTGGGGTCTAAGTATCCACAAGAGAGGGTAGGGGTCCAAAGGGAAGATTCACCCATATCTATTAAACCAAAACCTATTTCCTATTCTTCTCTAAATTATCCTTGGCATAAACCTTCCAATAGTTGTTGAGTGTTCTAGAGTCCAATCGTTGAATTCATGGAGTTTTTCATACCAACAATAGTATGATGCGTGTGGGAGATTGTAGGAAGATGTGTGGATATGTTTGGATGATGTTTGGAGATATAATTTTCATGGAGAAGAGGTCATGTGCATGGGAGTGACAATTTGTATGAAATTCATCCAAGGAGCAGGAGTTTTGGTTGTTAGGAAAATTCATGTTACATCTGTAGAATTCCTAAAGTCCCAACAAGTCGATTTCTTGTCCAACCTCTGCTAGAATCCCTAGAGGGCAGTGGAAAGGCCCAAGGGACTATGAGAAGTGAAGGGGGATTCGATCCCTTGGGTTTTGCAGGTTGAGAGGAATTTTGTTGGTGGAATGGAATTAGTTGAGAGTTTGACTACTAAAAGGAGGACATTAGCTAGCCTTAGTGACCTCCGTCTCTTGTGGATTCATATCCCCAACTTGGGGGTGTCTTGTTGTTAAGAACTAGTACAACAAGGATACGATTAGGAGGAACATCCATCCTCTGCAGCGGGTTGCACATTTCATTAATGTAAGTGTTCCTATGTGTTGTGGTTGTTCATGTTAATTGTTGACATGAGTGTTGTGCAATTTACTCTGAGTTATATTTTGTTATTGTTTCTTACCAAGAACAGAAAAATGCATTCATGTCTCTGTTTTATGGTTGAATGTTGTTGTATGTAATTACATGTTGTTGTGCATAGTGAGAGTAATTGTATTTATGTTTTTATAGAACATCGATAGCCGAATGAACTTTTATTTCATGGTGTATGTTAATTTCTGCATTTTATATTTGTATCAGAAATTTTATTGGATCACTCTAGTAGTGGCGTGACCCAGCTGGAGGTCAAGTACATTACAAAGTGGTATCAAAGCAATTTTGTTGAGTTTTGGTAACGGGTACATTACAAAGTGGTATCAGAGCCCAATTTTCAACACTAAGCTTGCATGGGCCAATTAGTAGAGAGAAGAACCAAAATTTGCAGATTAAACATGCAAATTGTTTGAAAGAATGTCGGGAGGACGATGCTTGCAATTCATTTGAAAAAATTATTGTAGTGAAATTAAAGGAATTTTGAAAATAATTTGGAAGACTTGAGATCGGAAAAATTAAGTATAATCAATTTTGGTATCTAATCAAGCATATTTGGGCATGTACATGGCTGTAAATTCAAGTTACAGAGCAGCCATGGTGCCCATGACAGAATTGAGGCTAAATTGGGAAAAGCCCCAATTTTCGCAGAATAATTCAAGACAAATTAAATGCACAAGAGGTGAAATTTGAAGTGTAGGGGGTAAAAATTGTATGTAAAAACCCAATTCTTTGACTATATTGAGATTAATTGCAATATCTAATGGAAACCACCGAAATAATTGTGAAAATGAATTCTTCAGAAGAGTTCGAAAAATAAGCAAAGTTGGAAAAAACTTGGTATTTCTCTGTACGACGACGTCGGCATGACATGGTGGCCAAGTGTCAGCCGATATGGAAGAAGAAATACATGTACTACCATGGTGGCATATACATGGTGGATGGAATGAAAATTAGTAGGTGTTGTGGAGCCATGTGGGAGGCCATCTGTCGGCCCCACGAAACTGCGATAATATTTTGAGTAAAATGGATAAGTATGGAGATTTCTCAAATGGACATATGAAAGGAAAATGAGAAATATGATTATTTGATTCTGTGACCTCACGAATCTGTGAAGACAGAAAAATGGTTAAGTGTTAAGACTTCTCAGACGAACTTAAGGAAGGGGACTACAGAATTGTACATCCACAAGTCTGCGAGTTTGTGAGTCCACAAATGAAAAAGAAGCTAAGTCTCGATGGTGGGTTCATGGAAGGTATGTGTGTATACCATGAGTTATCATTCTGAAAGTCCGTGAATACAATAAAATACATTTCAAAGATTTTTCTAAGTCCTAAGGATCGGTCAGGCAGAAGGGTGGATGGAGTTCTAAGAGTGAAAGAAATATGGAACCGCCTGAACCCATGACAAAGTATTGAAAATGACTAATTAAAGAAGAAGGTGTGGATTAGATCCGTGATGAATCCATCAATGGTGGGGATCTAATCAATAAATGGTCAGGTCATTATTGAATGTTGCTATTGTTTTGGACGTGCTATTGAATAACTCTTCATTGTTTTTCCACCATAACTTCCAGCGTGAAGCTCAGATTCAAGTGAACAAATAGTCATCGAAAAGGTATTGAGGAGTAGAAGAGATATATCAACCCATAATTTTGATTTGGGCACTATATTTTCTTCAAAAGTCATAAAAATGAATTATGTAGCAGCAAAAGAGTGGAAATTATAACTTGTAATTGTTGTAACGTTTCGCTCAAAAACTTAGAATGAGGCATGAGTACATTCGTTGGAAAGTTGTTTCAGAGAGGAATGCATTTAAGGAATCAGATTCTATAATAATGCAATAATATTCTTCATAATTTTAAATTAAGAATGACATGTAATATAATTAATAAATATTTTGCAATATGCTTAATTCTAATAGCAATTATTACATGCACATTCTTACAGAATTATAGATAGAGAAAAGTAGAATTTAGTTCCTACATGAGAACTAGAGACATGGAGGATTCTCAAGGGTTTTATATCCATGAATAAGAAATTAGAGGTCTGCATACCAACATGGGTAATGCTGAGACATAGTCTAATGGGAGAAGAGATAGGCAAAAACCTATAACTATGAGAAGCCTGTAAAAATAAGTGCAGAGATATAGAGCCAATAATGAGAGGATCATGAAGGATGAAGAAGAGATACTTCAAAGCCTAAATATTCTATAGAAGCAAGTTAACATGGATTCAGGCACAAGGTAAGAATCTAGCACCAAGCAGGTGGAGGTGTCTAGGTCTCATGATAGGAGGGATGATCATGGAGGATCTAGAAGATCAAGGAGTATTAGTAGACATCAACATCATATTACCCAGGGAAATTGACCATAAAAATATATGCGCGTTCAAGGTCAGCAAGAAACCCAAGTATATCTCTTATTAGGCATCAGAGAAGGAGACATGATTCAGATAGCTTCCAAGGGGTGTTGGGTACCATTTTGTATGCTTATTCCCACCATAGAATCCATGTTTTTGCCTCCATTTCCCTTTCATATATCTCATATTTCCTCCATATTAGCTTCAAATTTATCATCTAATGTACATTTGTCATTTACGTTTTATGATTTGAATTTTTGCAAAATTTAGACATTAAAATTAATTTTTTAGCAGAAATTATAGGAAGTTGCAACTTCTCGTAATAGCTCTGAGGTACATATACTTTCAAGACACCTGGATGAGTTTTGAAACACGTGGAGTGATCCTTGATGTCCACATATGGATAAAAATATATTCCCTTCCATAAATGGGCTTCACACATTCCTGGTCAACATTGGTCAAACCTGACCACTTTTGCAGGAAATGCCTTGTTTTTAACTAGAAATCAGGACAATTTTGGATTTCGTGGGATTTCTTCATATTTTATGGATCTAAGAGATGGGGTTCGACCTCATTGGCACATTTTATGGATCTTAGAAACCAACTAGAGTAGTTTTTTCATTTTGGTTACAAAACCTTTTGTATAAAAAATCAAGACATGGATGGAAACACAGACTACTATGCTCATATTTCTATTGGATTGAAGTTAATATATTTGGAGTTGTTGGATACCTAATTTATTATGTTATGAATGTGTTGATGATGTTATCAAAGATCTTTTAACTACTTTAACAACAAAGTGTGCAAGCAAAGCGTGGAGGGCCCCCATTTCCAAGCCTGTGCACTCAGTTTTTGAAAGTTGTAATAGCGGTATGCTTTTATATTTGTTGTAGTCTATTTCTTAAATTGTTTCTTTCATTAGAATAACTTAATTTTTTATAAGATCTGTAACACATTGTGAATTGATCTCTTTTAAAAGAGCTCAATGTATTCTTACTTACAACAGTAAAGTTATGTTAACTGTTGTAGTTTATTTTTATGCTTTTTGATGCTTCATACTTGATGATCTAAATGCTGACAGGTTTTCTGAAACATTATGAATGTACCTTATGTAAGGGAGTTTAATGCTTTATTTCTTATAACATCCAAGTCATTAAGATACTTTAGTTTCATTTCCAATGCAAGTATGTTTGACTGTTGATAGATGTTGTAGAACACTACGAAAATACCTCTTGTAAAGGAGTTTAGTGTTCTCTCATTTACAACAAATGAGTCTTATTGTGTGTGCTTATTTCCTTTTAACTCAATATTATTTCATGTAAGTGTGATTTTCCTTCAAATCTAGTTCATATATACAAGTCCATATATTTTGGTGTGCTTCTAAGTTCTATGAACTCTGGATTGATATTAAAATACATGATCTAATTTACATCCATAAGTTAGACCAAATTTTTTGGCATCGTTTCCTGGGAAGCACATTTACATAGAAATAGTTTAGAATTTTAAAACAAAACCCCCCAACCACTAAAAAAATATAAAAAAAAAAACTCCAACTACTAATCCATTTGCATGACAAGACCTATCAAACTTCAAAAAGAAGATGTTAAAGAATTTATTCAGTGAAGGAGGGTATGCCACCACAAGGATCTTCTTAAATCCTTGTCCACAATTTAGAATTGTCACTAGGGATGAATTTTAATTTCAAAAGATATAAGAGGAGAAAGACATCTATGAAGAGGATCCACAAGAGGAGAATCTAGAAGTTGTTTTTAGTTATCCTTGTAAGGAGGAAAAAGCGTCATTGGCCATATCTGATGAAGATCAAACATTAGAGCCAGAGATTGAAGAATTTATTTCCTGTCTATCACAAGATCCATTGTGCATTCATGAATGTAATGAGAAAATTTTAGAAGACCTTTATGGTGTGACAACAAAGGAGAGCCAAGGAGCCAAATATCACATCGAAACTTGGTTCCAAATAGTCACTAGGCCACAATACCACTCCATTTTTTGAAATTTTTTGGCATCAAATCTATATGAGAAATTGATCTCTCATGTACAAGCATTCATTAACGTATAGTCTTCAAACTTAGATATGTGTTTACTTATGATCTTGTTACACAAATGGATGCATTGGAATTTCTCTTATACTTGAAGCAATGCTTTATTTTTGTCAAATAGAATATGATAGTATAGAGGAATAAATGAATAAAAGAAAAAAAATAAAAAATTTCATAATAAAGTTAGGTTAATATTGCATGAATAAAACTCATTTTAAGAGGATTTTATGACAAAATGTAGTCGGGATAGTGATATTTTGGAGGACCATATGGGATCATATTTAAAATATGTTTCTACACAAAGTATCCCATGAAATATAGTTTCTAATCCATTTTAAATTTAAAAATTTTTCAATTTTAATCATCCCATTTGGAATTCAGATGAAACATTTATGCCACATTTAGTAACTGCATGTCTTACAACCAACATGGTGAAACTCTGCCTCCTAGGTCTATTCATCAGTGGATTTGAGATATCAAATCAAGCTATATTAAAATCCTATTTCTACTTGAGGTAGCTACATGATTCTAAATTAGTCTCCAAGTGGAATCACGTCAATCCATCCTTTAATGAAAAATTTATGCTCAAATTAGTGATTATTGGTCTAGAAAGAAATTCACAAACAACTCCATCAAGCAGGTTATTCCTTAATAGGTTTGACACATCATTTAAAATCAATTTGAAAACCTATTTCTACCTGAAGTTTCTACCTGAATTTTCTACCTGTATTATCCCTATGAATACACTTGAATCTAGATTTCGAGTCACTTCAAAAATATATAAAACAAATATTTTGTGAACAAGATACCGACGAGAGGTCTAGGCTAGCCACCACTTCTCAGAAGGTAAATAAATGAATTTTATTCTTCGTTGATATTCATTGGATTTATTTTACTTATCATTTGTTTTTTTTAAGTCTAAGATGAACAAAGACTGTAAACCTCTCTTCCTCCATCATCTCACATTTTATTGCAATACAAGTGCTAAGATTTTTTAGATCAAGCAAGGAACCAGAAGGTGAAATCTATGAATGAGTGAATTTCAAAGTCAAAGTTTTGGAAATTCATACATGAGAGTATGAAATATTCAAGTTAAGCAAAGTGGAATAGCATCTGCCATTGAAGCTTGTTGGCCCTTGACCAAGTTTTGAGGAACACTTGGTCATATTTGACCAGTTTTGGGACTATGATAGCTTGTCAAAGATGGAGCGAAACGCGAAGTAGAGATTGCGGAAGTTAGACCCCCTTTTTGGGTATTTTTTGGGTTTGGGATAATGTAAAGGGTTAAGGGATGTCGGCCCGTGGGTTTACCCACATTTAGGCCCATTTTGTATGTATAAATAGATGTATAGGAGAAGTAAGTAGAGAGCACAATCTATGTGATAGTACTCGATCTGAGTGATCGGAGGATTGTAAATTCTCCGTGCATACTGTAGAGGCTAAGTACAAGATATTGTAGAAGGCTCTGTGCTTTTAGTGCAATGAAGAAGGATCTAGCGAGCTACACAGATATTTTGTCTTGTGTGAAGAGGGAATTTGATGGCTCTGTGTTGTAACCTGATTAACCGAAGAAAATAAAGAAGAAGACTTTGTGGATGTAGCCCCAAGGTGGGGGTGAACCACGGTAAATCTGTGTGTTGTGCTCTATGCCTCAACCTGATGTGTTTGTATCTTTCTTTACTAAGTGCTTGACATGTTTAGATAGATCTAGTTATGCTTTGTGCTTATGAGATATGAATGCATGTTAGATATGGTGTATAAGATGCTTAGTGCTTGACATATTGAATCTAATCTGTATTGTTGTGGCTAAGTGTTGAACTACCTTATATATAAGCACATACTGCGATGCTCTTTGCTTTTCGTGAAGTGTAATAAGGAATTTTTATTAAGGAATAACTGATGCTAAGTGTGTTGTAAGTAATATAATCACAGATATGTGTCCCAGCTAAGGTTGCAGACACCTGAGTCTTGCAACCACCCCTGTCTCTACCTCCGGTGAGACTTCATTTGCTTCGCAGGTGTCGCTGGAAGGGCCAGTAGTTAGGGTTTTGTTGGTGTGTTGTTATAGCATTGAACCCTGGGTCTGCTCCTATGCCAATAAATGGTTCTGTTGTCGGGACCTAAAACTGTGATTGTTGGGAATTGAGGAAGAAGAATCTTTGTGCAAAGATTCATCCTGAAATTGTGTAAGCTCTGTGCATGGATCTATGCCCTAGTGTGCAGTGATCCACTTCTTATGAAAAGCTCTGTGCTAAAGAAGGAAGGACATATCTGAAGAAAAGAAGCAAGATCTGAATGTTTTGTGCTCTAAGAAAGGTAAAAGAGAGAACATCTGATTAAAAGAGGTAAGATATGTAAGTCCTGTGTTCTGATAAAGGTAAGAATAGTTAAAAAGTTATTAGATATGGAAGCTTGGTTCCCTATAGAAGTAAAAGAAGTGAATTTTTTTGTTTAAAGAGGTAAGATCTGGAAGCTTTGTGCTCAGTAAGTGGAAATTTTTGTTTCTAAAGTATGGATTTAGGTATGCTTGATAGATTTTGTCCTATTTGGAAAACTAGGGCTTTATTAGATGAAATAAGGTTTGATATGAATAGATCTGATAAGAATAATGAAATATATGTTATACCTATGCATAGAAAGAATTTTTGGACTAACCAATGGATGCAGGATCCTAGAAAGAATTTTTTACAGGCTAGCCAGTATGATCCTAGCACGCAGTACAGGAAAAGTTGGGGATCATTGAAGAGAAAGAGAGGATCAACTATTTGTTACAATTGTTGGCAAATTCAGTTAACAGATAGCGAACACAATGCTTGTCATTGATGGAAACAATGAAGATGACAGGCAAACAGAAGACAAGTTCAGACTGGTGAATGATTGAAAGCAGTGAATGATCGAAGGTAGTGAATGAGCGAAAGGTTGAAGAAGAATCTCTGATTGTTGAAGAGGGAAGGTGAATGATCGAAAGCAGTGAATGATCGAAGGCATCGAATGAGCGAAAGGTTGAAGAAGAATCTCTAATCGTTGAAGAGGGAGACAGATCTCTGCCGTCAGATCCAAGCGCAGAGCCCGACCATCATCGGATCAAGGATAACCTACACACTATTTAAAGTACAAGGAGAAGTGGGCGTAATCACAATATGCAAAATCGCGATGAAATATGAGCCGTCAGATCAAGCTTTGATCTGGACCGTTAATTCCAGTCAGTATCGGGGATTGAGACTTTGAAGTGACAAGAACACTTGACATCAAGAACCACGATTTCGCGATATGCGATATCACGATTCAATCGCAGCCATTGAATTGAGAATGAGATATGGACCGTTGATTTTCTTCATGGAGTATCGGGGATCGGGACTTTGAAATGTCAAAATCACTTGACAACAAGAACCTCGAAATCGCGATGTACGATTTCGCGATTTAATCGCAGCCGTTAAGATAAGAAGTGATCTGGATCGTTGATTTAAATCCTTATTGGAGTTTCGTGGATTGGGATTTGGAAGTGACAAGAACATTCACCACAGGAATGTCGATTTCACGATATGCGAAATTACGATGCAATCGCAGCCGTAGAATCAAGCTTGGATCTAGACCATAGATGTAACTCCATATCAGAGTTTTGGGGATCACGAATTCAAAAGGGAAAGAACACAATGCAACAAGAATCCTGATTTTGCGATATGCGAAATTGCGATTGAATCTGGACCGTCAGATCAAGATTATGATCTGGGTTGTTGATTTGACCGCTCTACGGAATTTTGTGAATCAGGATTTGTTAGTACATTGAACATAAGGAATTCCGAAACCCGATTTAAAAAGGAAAGAATAATAAAGGTCATCCAACGGTGCGGATAAAACTTGACCGTGATCGGAGGGTTACTGTTCTCTCTCATAGTTAACTACTGAGTTTGGAATCTGTTAGCAAAACAGACTCATGATTGCAAATCAGTTAGTGTTTCAGTTGGCGTTTCAGTTTCTTAGATAGTTTTCATCTTTTTGCCTAAGGAGTTGGGAAGTTGAACCATCATGTTAGAGTGTATAAAAGAAGACGAAATAGACTGTGTCGGGTTAGTCGTTCTAGATGTGAAAAAAAAGAATGAAACTGTGAGGAAAGTAGAGGAGAGGATGCATAGGAGGAGATTGAGTATAAGAATAGCAGAATGACAGAAAGAGAAAATGATGAGAAGAATAACAGAACGAAATGAGAGCAAGATTTGATGCAGAGCATACCTACTGGATAGACAGAGGAAGAGAAGAGCAACAAAACAGTGTACAGAAGACCAGATTTACAGAACAAAGAAAGATTGGTAAGAACTGATTTATCTGTAAAGTTGAATCTTTATTTAGCCATTAATATTCTAGGGAGGTTGGGAGGTTCTCGGGAGGACTGTTTTCCTCAGAGGTTCAAGTGGGAGCTTTAACACAGGAAGTTGTAGCTTCCATTTGGTTGTAGCCAGAGAAACCAGGGTGGCAGGGTGGTGCTAGGGAGAACAAGTGTTCTCTGTTATACAGGCCGGAGCCTGTGTAACTGGAAGTTGGTGCTTCCATCCAGTTGGTGCTGGAACATTCAGGAAGTTGGTGCTTCCATCCAGTTGGTGCTAGAATATTCAGGGAGTTGGTGCTTCCTTCT
>JZKD02S1625799.1:675181-690182 GCA_000966675.3 Picea glauca
AATGCCTGTACCTTCGTCACCCATTTCTGTTGGCGCTCACTGAGGTCCTTCTGCTCAAGGAAATACTTCAAACTGTTGTGATCGGTCTTGACCATGAATTTGCTGCCCACCAAATCTTGTCTGAACTTGGTCAAGGCATGCATGATTGCCAACATTTCCTTGTCATAAATGGAGTACAACCTCTCAGGTTGACTAATATTTCGGCTCTCTAATACAATGGGGTGTCCTCCCTGCATCAAAACTGCATCGATCCCTTCGTCAGATGCATCACACTCTAGTACAAATGGCAGGGTGAAGTCTGGTAGTGCCAACACTGGACAAATTCCCATGACTTCCTTCATGTGATCAAAGGCTTCCTGTGATTTCTCAGTCCATATGAAGGCCCCATGCTTGGTAAGATCTATCAGCGGTGCTCCAAGCTAAGAAAACCCCCGACGAACCATCTGTAATAGCTGCACAGCTCGAAGAAGCTCCTTAATTATGTCACTTTCTTGGGCATCGACCAATCTAGAATGGCCTTGATATTCTCTTGGTGCACTTGTACCCCCTGTGCACTGATGATGTGGCTTAAGTAAAGTAGCTCTATCATACGGAACTCACACTTGGACTCTTTGGCATATAATGACTGTGCCTCCATGATGCTCAATACCTCATCTAGGTGCCTCATATGCTCTTGCCATGACCGACTATAGATCAAGATGTCACCGAAGAAAACCAAGACTGATTTCCTTAATTGATCCCTGAATATATGGTTCATGCAAGACTGGAATGTAGTGGGTGCATTGATTAGCCCAAATGGCATAACTAGGAACTTGAAGTTTCCAAAACGACATCGAAATGTCGTCTTCTCTATGTCTTGCTCTCGGATGCTGATCTAGTGATATCCAAAGCATAGATCAATTTTTGAGAAGAAAACTGCCCCATGCAGTTCATCCATCAACTCGTCAATGCATGGGACAGGGTACCCATTTTTTATGGTTTTCTTGTTCAAGGCTCGGTAATCAATGCACATCCTCATGGTGCCATCCTTCTTCAAAACTAAGATAACTGAAGAAGCAAATGGGCTGCTGCTCGATCTGATGTGTCCCATCACCAACAATTCCTTGATTGCCTTCTCTATCTCATCCATGAACCTCCTAGGATGACGATAGGGGGGGGTGATCATAGGTTTGGCCCCCTCCTCTAACTCAATGGTGTACTCAAACCCCCTATCAGGTGGTCTCCCTGGTGGGATTGCCTCAAAGACCTGCTGATGTCGTCCCAATAAATTATTGATCTCTGTGTGGTGTTGTTGTTGACCTTCTGAATCCTTCTGAGTAGTGATCAAGCATTGTGCGGCATATGATACCTCCCCATGTTTGAATATCCTCTCCATCCTCTTGGCTGAAACTGTCCTGGGTGCTCTTGTCGACATACCTCTTAGAACAACCTTCTTCCCATCCTGATCTTTGAATCCCATTTCCAAGGTTTGGTAGTTGGTAGTGATTTTTCTCAAGGTAATCATCCACTAAACTCCTAACACCACATCTGTGTCCGATAGGTCAACCACATAAAATGTGTCTCTCACTGTGTAGTTGCCTAACTTCATCTCTAAGTTTGGAACTCTATCTAAACATTCCACTATGTGGCCATCTGCTACCACAACATCAAACCCCTCAAACTCCTGTGTCTAAAGTGCCCGTCTCGATACTAGTGAAGCGTCGATGAATTTGTGGGTGCCCCCACCATCTATCGGGGATATTGCCCATTGCCCATGAATAATCCCTCTGATATGGAGGGTATCATACCTGGAAACACCAGAAAGGGTCACTATGACTCCTCCCTTTGCTAGTTTCCTCTTGTTAGCCTGCTCTGGCGGTTGTGGGACTACTGGAGGATGGGCTCCTGCCGGTGTCGGTGGTCTATGGGGAAGCTGCTCCTCTGCTGGTGATGAATCCTCCTCTAAATTGGTGGATCCACTATCCTACTCCTCCTCCTCACTATCCACATTGTCTATTGCTACCTCAATATAATGAATCTCTCCCTTGCCCATGCACCTGTGGCCTGGGACCCAAGGATCTCTGCAGCTGAAGAAAAGCTTCTTCCTCATAAGCTCTCGCCTAGTCTCATCATCCAACTTCTCCTTTCCCTTCTATTCTCTCTGGAATGGGTTCCTGTCTTGATCCCTTTGGGGAACAAATGGTTTGGAGAAAGTTTTAGTCTTTGGCACTGAGTCTTCTAGATATCGAGTGCGAAGGATGGCATCCTACAAAGTGGGAGGCCTGTATGCCTTCACCCATCCTCTCAAAGGCTCTGTGAGTCCTTCTGTGAATAGCATGATCATCCTGGGTTCTGATATATCTGTCACTACCATGAATACCCACTGAAACTCTATGATGAACTCCTTTGTTGTGCCAGTTTGTCTCAACTGGGCTAGATCCCTGAAGTGTATCTCGGGATCCTTCCTGTCAAACCTATCCATGAGCCTATCTGTAAACTCCCTATAGGAGGTTATGCAATTGTGACCCAATGTCACCAGTCCATGATACCACCATTCATGTGCCTCACCCTCCAAGTGTAAGTTCACGAAACTGATGGCCTCTGTCTCGGTCATCTGGTTGAGCTTGTAATACGTGTCTAGCTTTTGTACCCAAGCTCTGGCGGTGTATTTGGATGATCCGTCGAAAGAAGGGATAGTGATTTTCCCAACTTTTTGGATGAAATCAAGGTTATGCCCCTACTACTGTTGTGGTCCTCCCCTCTGCGGATCTCTGGGGCAGTTCCTGAGTCTGAGTCCACAGTACTCGACTAAGGTCATGTCCTGATGGAAGTCACCACCCAATGCTGTGTACTCCCTCCTATACTCTACAATTTCGTCGGCATGAGTGGGTGGCCTCTATGCTATTGGTGGTGGTGCTGCTACCGGGGGTGTGTTACCCATGATTTTGGTCGTCATGATGATGTATTGATGATGGTGCACTCAGGCTCTTCATAAGAACTTTTACCTGAGAAAAGTTACTTTCATCTCTTCCAAGAAAACTCATTTTTGAAGCAAGTTCGTAGGCTGCTAGTATATTTGGCTGCGAGAATGACCCATTCTCGCAGGCTGCCTTAAGCCAAGGTGCGAACATCTCACACTGTGTTGAACTACTAGGGTGCGAACTCTTCCTAAAGCAAGGAAAAAGATGAATTCTCGAAGCTTCTAGAAGGGAATCTTCTAGAAGGATGGGTTGGCATTCGAATGATTATTCTAGTACTGGATTCCCTGATATTTTGGGATCATTCTTATCCAAGTAACTAATTCATTCTCTCCTATATATTGAGGGAATTCTCATGGAAAAGGTTAAGCAATATGCATTGGATAATTGGTGAAAGAATTTCATGAAGGATTGAAGCTACAACAACTTGGAGACTCCAACAAGTTTATCCAAAGGAGTTGATCTTCTTCATGCAAAAAGTGAGCAAGTGTGTGTGTCGGAGCCAAGGGCCATCGAAAGGAAGTTTGCGACATCAAGGCTCAGGTTGTAATCTTTACTTTCCATTAATATGATACAGTAGCATGTCCCTTTCCCATAAAGTTATTTCCACTTTATTGTATAATTCCTTGATCATATACATAGATTGACTGTTGAATAGATTGTGCTTTCTTCACTTTGGTTGGTTTGTGTTGTCTTGGTCTTGACTGCACGAGAGCACTAGAGCAAAGCGGGAGAAACAAAGACCAAAGGAAGCGATAATAAGGTATGTTATTTGTTCTTTCCTCCTATTTAATTCAATGGTCAAAATCTAGGGAAAGAGTCATGTTCTGTCTTGTTTTGTTCTAGATCTAGGTGGATCTAGGGAGATCGATTAGTGTCCGCACTTACGGATTTATCCAATAACAAAATTGGCGAATCCACTGGGGAGAAATCCCATTTTATTTGTGGATCTTGCTATTTTTCTGTGGCCATTTTCTCTGGTTTTACTTTTCTCCTATCCTATCAATCTCTAAGTCTTCAGGATATCCTAATAAACCCTCTGGGTCCAGAGGCCTTTTTATATTTTGCTTCATTTTCCAAAATTTTGATTATGTTCAGAAATTCTCGCACTGTACTTCATTGCAGCCTGTGAGAATAGGTAGAGTTTGCACTCTGCCTTTAGGTTTCAGTGCGAGGTTCTCGCACCCTTCTCAAGGTCACCTGCGAGAATAAGTGATTCTCGCACTGTGTAATATTGCCTGCCTGCGAACTCAATTTTTCAAAACTTTGGATTTGATTTTTGGCATATTCAACTGTCCAGATCAGTTTGATTGCCTCATAAGTGTTTCTTGGACCATTGATTGATGTTGTTCTTTTCTTCGTTTGCATGCATGAACAGTTTTAGGATTTCAAGGCTTTTCTTGTCATTTATGTCTTGACTTTTCTTTCTTGACTTTTCTTGGCAAAACCATTCTCTCTGACTTCAGAATCTGAGTGTGTTTGATTAGTTAAGAACCAGTGATTGGTTGAAAATTGAGTTTGCTTGGTCTTTTCTTATTTTCTTATTGTTTGAAAGATCATTTTCTTTTGCATCTGAAAAGACTACATTGGTTTGCTCTTTATTTTTGCTTTCATTGAAAGAGTGGATTGGGTTATTTGCTTGTTCATTTGGTTTTTGATTTTCTGTACTCTCGTTGGCATAGTGAGGGTCCTTTTTGAAAAGTGAACAAAGTTTTTTCTTTCAAAAAATAGTTTTTTGTCTTTGAAAACATTGAAAATCAAATTGTTGAATTGTTGAAAAAGAAGCAATATAGTTTTTCTCTCGAATGCGTGATTTGTTGCATTTGCATTTTAAGGGAAATTTTGCATTGTAGTTCAAGGTTGATCTGGAAAATTTTCTTTTTCCCTCCCATACATAGGATTCATTGAACGAAAAGTGATATATTTCATTCTCATCCATTCATTGTTGGGTCAGAGTCATACAACATAAGTTTCATTTTCGTTACCTTTGAGTAAACAACAACTCTTAATAACACTGTGTAATCATAAAATTTATCTAGTAACTCTTCTCTAGGGTTCTTTACACCAACATTTAGCTAGGCTAACACTTTGGAGTAGGAAGAGAGATACACTCTCCAAAAACTCAAAACACACAATAGCATCTTGTGTTAGGGAGTGTTAAATTCCATTTGCAACATCCTGTCCTGGGAAACCCTTCTCACACAAAGGTCAAACACTAGGTCGCATTGATATTGGCAGAGTTACTCACCCTGCTTTGTTGGTATCAGTGTAGAGATTGCACGTATTACGGGGATCACTCGGAGGTATACCCACAATGATGAGTGGAAGCCTTTTGAGTTGATTTCAGGCTAGATACCCTACCCTTGCATGTGGATCGGACTGTCGACTGTTCCCCCAGGCTTTATTGTTGTTGGTGGTGACCTTAGTGGCCTATCTCTATAGGTTCTTACCCGAGGTGACTGTGGAGGGGAAAGTCTTCACGGTACCTGGAATTGACATTGACCAAACTCACTCGGGCTCCTTGGAGGGTATACCCACGATTATGTGTGGGAGCTTGCACCAGGGTGTAAGTTCGTTAAGCAGGTCGTCAGTGTAAATTTTTCACCCTAGCCCCACCCCTTCTCATTTCGTTGTTGCGACATTGGATTTCATCACCAACTAGTGGCTTCGAAATTAGAAGGTCTTGTTTGCTTGGTGTTGCTTCCTAGATTTTGTTTACTAGCGCATGTTATTTGTTTCTCGAAGTTGACCATAGGATTTTCTTCGCAAAGTTTGTCACTCATTTACAATAGCTCCTCCACATCGTTCATGTAGAATGCAGGGTTTATCTCCAGAGCATCTGGAAGGTTCTCAACCCTTGCCCACAAGCACACCTGGAGGCTCTCCTCGGCAGAGTGAATTCCCAGTCGTCACCACCCCACAAGTGGAATCCACCGACTCTCAAGAATGTTTTCGAATTACAAATACTCGAGAGGACTTTCGAATTAAACCCAATTCTGATAGACATTTTATGCAAGCAAACTCTTCCAGAGACTTAATTGTTGTGTATTCCGGATCTCCGACTGGACCCTTTCCCGGTATAGAAGGCCAAGATCCTTTTTGGTCTACAAGTGTTTTTCGGCGAGACCTTTTTGGTCCAGGTTCACCTGTGATTTCTGATATCAACTCCCCTATGATTTCTGAAATCTCTGATACAGAGACAACACCGGTGACTACCACTTATCACTTTACTGTACCTGCCGAAATGGCCCATCTTGCAACTACTATGAGTGTTCCAACTGGATTACCTGTCATTAGTCTAGCTCCCATCCACACACCATGCACGCCCAATGTCAATCCGACACTACCACCTAGATATTGTGCATTGAAAGCTTCCATTGCTACTCCTGCGCAGACACCATTCGGTTCTCCTAGTGGTCCTTCTTCTTCTGGGCACTTTCTTCCCGGTTTTGTCCCAACACTCCCTCAATTTCCTTTTGGAGGACCTTCTTAGTCCTCTACTGGCAATCCTAATCCTAGTGGTGCTATTCCGTCATTCACTCCAACTTATCAGCTTCCGGTTGGTGGACAATCTCATCGAAGTAGTATCACTCAACCCCCTCTCAGTTGGAAAATGCCAATTGGCACATTTGTTTCAATTGGTACACCACCTTCAATGGGAGGGGGCACCCTGCCTTATGGAAAGAAAATACCTCCATCCTTGGCCCAGTATTGAAATCAACTGATACAAAATCCTTCTCAATCGACTGGGGGGCAACAGTTTCCAGCTGCGTCCATAACACCCCCTAGCATGGGCCAACCATATCCAGGTTCGTTTAATCCCATTTGGGGGTCGAATGCTCAACCTCAAGCCCCTATTCCAGGGTATAATATGATGAGTTACTATCCTGTCCAACCACCACCGAATATGCCTGGGTCTTCACATTATATGCAGACTGCATATGGTCCTACTGGTTTGTCGACATGGGTTCCTCCCCAAAGCCACCAGTACCCACAAGTGAATCGATAGTTACCCTTTCTCGCTACTTTGGATTTTCCGGATTTGTCTAGGATTTTAAATGATCCTATTCGTCACTCTCCCCAATGGATTTTTATTCCTGCCAAGCTTCCATCGAACATTCCTAAATTTGACGGTAAAGTGGGAGAGGACCCAAACAATCACGTTATGACTTTTCACCTATGGTGTTCATCCAACTCATTGATGGATGAATCTATTCGTTTACATCTTTTTCAATGAACCCTTATCGGTTCTGCTGTGAAGTGGTATATTGAATTGCCATGAGGTTTCTTCTCTGATTTTAACACCCTAGCCATGGCTTTCCTTACGCATTACTAGTTACCGATCCGTTATGACATGGGAACCGAGATTTTGACTTCCTTCAAACAGACTAAAGGCACTCATATCTCTGATCACATCCATGAGTGGCGAAGGAGAAGACGTCTCATTAAACTTGAGCTCCCCGATCAGTTACTGGCAGAATGGTTTACAAAATCATTTGTGAATGAAATTGGTAAGGACATTGCCATGGGTGGCGTTGTCACGGAAGAGTAGGCTATAAGTCGTGCTCAATATCTTGATCTCGTTTATTCACAAACGGGAACTCTTTATGATTTACTACCTGATTTACCTCGTCCTAATGCTTCCAACACTTCAACTACTCCAGCTGCCTTGCATGCAGCTGATGGTGTGATTGGTACTGCTCAAACTCAATCACATTCCGTTTCAAGAACAAACCCTAAATTTGCTTCTTCTAATATTCAAAATGCTCCGTCTCCTGCCACTCCCACCAGCAAGACTTCTGAGGTAAATGTCGTTCAATCTACCCCATCCGGTAAAAACAAATCTAAAAAGGGGAGAGGTAAGAATAAGGAGGGTAAAAATAATAATCAAGCAGAGCAAACTAAAACCACTCTTATTGATGATCGGGATAAGCGCAAACCACGATACCCTTGCCTTATCTGTGGTGATGATCACTGCACGAAGGATTGTCCATGACGTGCCGAGGTCACTAAGTTCCTTCAAGGGGATCCAAAACCTTCTACATCGGCTGTCTTGTCCCAACCCTTCCCATCTCAACAATAGGCTCAGTTGGTCATTCACGACCAACCCTCTTCTTCTACCACATCATATGTTTTGATGTGTATTGGTAATTCTAAGAAGAACAACATTGCACTCACTACTCGAGCCAAATATTATTCTCCATCTAAGGAGAAGGTTTATGATTTACCTCCTTCATTGGTCCAACCCTCTCTAGCGACTCCACCTACTAACGGTCCTCTTCATCTCGAATGACCGAGCCTCAACACAGTTCTGCGACCCCCCCCAAAGGGTGTCATACAGAAATCGACTTTCAATCCTCATGCTCGTGCGGCCCAGAACTACAACATTGTTGAAGATCTGGCCCAGGCACCTTCTGCGATTTCAGCCCTTGAAGTCCTTCAGTCTTGTCCCGCACAATGGAAGGCACTGTTGAAATATATTGGTGGAATTGACCCAACGGATACGAATTTGATAGTATTTGACTTGGAAGATCACATTCCAAGGTTACCCCCTCAACTTGCGTTCCAAATCCAGGTTGTTGTTTCTGACAAGAACATTTGCCGAACCGTTATTGACAAGGGTGCCTCGACATGTGTTATGTCTCTCACATGTTGGAAAGCCATTGGCTCTCCTCCTTTGAATGAATCCCAGAACACTCTTAAATCCTTCAATGGCTCCGTTTTTAAGCCCTACGGTGTTCTTCCTTCATTGCCCATCACGTTAGAAGGTAAAACGGTCCAAGTCGAAGTGGAAGTCTTTGACGCTCCCCTTGATTATAATCTTTTACTTGGCCGTAGCTAGATTGATTCCATGTGCGTCATTGTGTCGACACTTTTTCATGTAGTACATTTCCCTCTTCAAGGAAAGGTTGTTACCGTCGACCAAATTGCCTTCTTCAATTCTGATACCCGTACTGGAAATGTGTCGTTTATTGCTAAAACCCCACCGGTTATGAGAACGTCGGTGTAGGCCTTTTAAAGGACTCCTCATTAATGGGTACTTTCCCCATTCCACCACTCGATGTTCCACGCTCGTCAGTCTCTTCTATCAACATGATCTCCACCATGCCTCACGAACTTCCTACGTCTCACGACCCTTGGATTGTCCCTGACCCTGGAGATCATCTTCGTTTCGACAACACAATGCCTTTAAGTCCGGTTGAATCCACCTATCAGGCCATTCAATTGACAACACCTTCTACCCCCTCTCTTGATGAGTTGTCTCTCGATCCTTTTCGTGTTATTTTTCCCACTGATGAGATGATCATGTCCTTCATGGAGGACACCCCTTGGGACGATGGGCATCATCGTTCCATCCTCTTTTTGGAGCAACATACTCTTGAGAACTACCAATGGATTTCGACTCCGTCGACCATTGTGGTCATCTCGACGGTTCCCGAGACTACACACGATGTGTTTGCTGAAGGAAACTTAAGCAATATCTCGCCCACGATTCCCATTGACATATCCATTAAACCTGGGATTGTCGAAAATGTCCATATTGGAGCTTCGTGTTCCCCTGACGAAATAGTCACCTATACGTCTCTATTCAAAGAATTTCGTGACATCTTCACCTAGAGCTACGAAGAGATTCTAGGTATCGACCCTACAATTGTTGTACATGAGATAAAGACATACCCTGGAGCTAAACCTCTCCGGCAACGCCTTCGTCCATTTCACCCATGTAAAGCAGCTGCTATCAAGCTCGAAGTTGAGAAACTTCTGAAAGTCGGCTTTATTTATCCGGTGGCTCTCACAGACTGGGTTTCCTATCCTATCCCGATTGACAAGAAAGGAGGCACTATTCGTGTATGTGTTGATTATAGGGATATTAACAAAGCTTTTCCCAAAGACAACTTTCCTACCCCCTTCGTCGATCAGATTGTCGATGATTGCATCAGAAGTGAAATATTCTCTCTCATGGATGGTTTCTCCGGCTATAATCAAATTAACATTGCTCCCGAGGATCAACATAAGACTGCTTTTATTTGTCCTTGGGGTACTTTTGCCTATCAGAAACTTTCTTTCTGTCTCAAGAACACTGGCGCAACGTTTCAACGTGCTATGTCTTATGCTTTTCATGATATCAAGCACATCGTTCAACCCTATTTGGATGATTCACCCGCTATTCTATGCGCAGAGTCGATCACCCTACCCACCTCTGAGCCATTTTCGTTCGTTGTCGATTCTATCGTATACGTTTAAATCTTCATAAGTGCATTTTTTGCATAGAATTTGGCCGTCTTCTAGGTTTTATCATTTCGCATCAAGGGATCCGAGTGGATCCTATTAAGGTTGAGGCGATCCTTAATCTCCCTCCTCCTTCTACACTTCACCAGTTGCAAAGTTTGCAGGGGAAAGCGAACTTTCTTCGTTGTTTTATCCCAAATTATGCCAAGATAGCTCATGGATTTACGCGGCTATTAAAGAAGGATTCAGAGTTCGTCTGGGATACCATTGCCAACAACGCTTTTGAAGCTTTGAAGTTGTCTCTAATGCGAGCTCCACTTATCTTTCCCCCATATTACAGTCGCGATTATTTCCTTTACCTTGCTACCTCGGATTACACCATTGGCATGGTTCTCGTCCAAGAGGATGATGCTCACGACGAGCATGTTATTTACTACTTGAGTCGAACTCTCACGTCGACTGAAATCAAGTATCAACATGTCGAGAAACTGGCCTTGGCTGCTGTCCAAGCCATACAATGCTTTCGACACTATATCCTCTCACGTAATACTACGGTGATTTCTCATTGCAACCCTATGCAACATATTTTGACACGTCAATTGCTAGGGGGAAAATACTCCAAATGGATTGTGATACTCCAAGAGTTTGACTTGGAATTCGACTGTGCCAAGTCCAAGAAGTCATTAGTTTTTGTTGAGTTGATATGCGACTTTCCCCATTCTGCAACGGAAAATGTAGCAGTAGATTCATTACCCGATGAATATTTTTTCCTTATTAGCACTGATGATATTTGGTATGGGGATATCATTATATATCTCCAAACCCAGACTTTACAGCCAACTTTGTCCAGTACTGAACGATGTCGCATACACTATCAATCTTGTCAATACATTATACTCGGGGATACTCTTTATCGTTGAGGGATTGACTTTGTTTTTCGACATTGTCTAACGTTTGACGAAGCCAAGAAAGCTCTAAATGATTGCCATTACGGAGCATGTGGTGGTCATATGTCTGGGTATGCTACTGCCCAGAAGATCTTACATGTAGGGTATTTTTTGCGTTCATTATTTAATGATTGCATCACTGCCGTTCAGAAATGCCATGCCTGCTAGACCTATAATCAGAAAATTCGGTCACATCCTGCTCCTCTTCACCTTGTGGTCTCAGTTGGTCCCTTTAAGAAATGGGGCATCGATTTCATGACATGTCACCCTCACTCGGCCGGGGGGCATGGTTACATTATTGTAGCCATTGATTACTTTACGAAATGGGTCGAGACGATGCCAACATTTGACAACACTAGAAAGACCATAGCCTTATTTATTTTTAACCATGTCATAGCTCATTTTGGTGTTCTCCAAGCTATCGTCACTGATCACGGTAGCCACTTTAGGAATTTTATGATGTCCTAACTTACTGACAAGTTGGGTCTTCATCATGATAACTCAACGTCTTGTTATCCATAAGCCAACGGCCAGGTCGAAGAAATCAACAAAGTTCTCATAACTATGCTCCGATGGATGATAGGAATTCATAAAAAAAGTTGGCACACAATGTTGTTTTCGGCATTGTGGGCGTACCGGACATCCGTCAAGTCCGCTACTGGGTTTACACCTTTTCGGTTAGTCTATGGTGTGGAAGCCATTCTTCCTATCGAATGCGAGATACCTTCGTTGAAACTAGCTGTTGAACTCCTACCCAACACTTCTATTGAGGAAGAATGTCTATTGTATCTTATGCGATTAGATGAAACTCGATGTGATGCCACCCTAGTCATAGAAGCTCAGAAAAAACATGTCAAGGCCCAATACGACAAGCATGTCAAGCCTCGCGTTTTCTCTGAAGGTGATCTTGTTCTTCTCTATGAACAAGATCGAGATATGTTAGGAGATGGGAAATTCAAACCTATGTGGCGAGGTCCTTATATCGTTCGACCAGTTTTGGAAAAAGGAGCTTACGAGTTGGTAGATTACGATGGTATCCCTTTGAGTGAACCCAAGAATGGGTTGTACTTGAAGAAGTACTATGCATAAACTCATCTGTGCACAAGTTCTTGTATTTTTAATGTATCATACTTTTAGTGGGTTACTATAGTTTGCTTTTGTCGTTATCTAGTCTCTGCCCTTATGTGAAGTTGTGTTTGATTTCCAGATGTCAGAGTCTTCGCTACCGTATATTGGCTTCGCTGATGGCACTAGCCGTAGTACTCAGAACCTTTCTTCCACTACATGGGCAATTTATGCCCCTACAAACGAACTTGTATCCTTATGAGGTGTGTGTCTCGGCCGTGCGACCAACAACATTGTAGAGTATAGCGCCGTTATTGAACTATTGGTTGATGCTATCTCACTCGGAATTCGTTATTTGGTTGTTCATCTCGATTCACAGCTTATAGTACTACAGTTAAGTAATGTTTATACCATTCGAAGTCCTACTTTATTATGGGTGTATTTACGAATTCGCCTCTTGGAGTGTTAATTTGATTACATTGAATATCAACATATTCCTAGATGTCTAAATACATTAACATATGCATTGGCTAATTATGTATTAGACAGACATTTGAATCATTTATAAATCAATCACATCAATGTTCACACAACACATGATAAACTGGTAGAAGTCGTCTGTATATATAACGATCAAAAGAGTTTTTTACAAAAAAGTTTGTCCGAAGACCAAAATGTCAAAAACTGAAGCTCATAGCTTCTACAAAGTGACATCATGGATGATGTCCACGGTAACACACGACTGCCCTAGCAACCCTATGGAGCAGTCAACTCATAGATGCTGATACTCCTACAATATGACACTGGTCGCATCGTGGAACCTCTTCCAGAGGCATGTCTGGAATGTCTATGGTCAGGCCCTCTAGATTTTGTTCCACCACCTAATAATCCTTGGCATATTGTGGTGCTGCTGCTACCTCTCCTCGTCGCTGAATGGGAGAAGTACCAGGAGGTCGGCATGGTCCAACATCTATGTTATCAACAAACGATTTTGTATTAGTATTTGGATGAACATATAAAACAAAAACATTTGAATATGATAAAAATTCACAAAAACATTTAAAAAGGAAGAAATGTGTGTACTTCTTACCAAGGTCCCCCCACTGAGCATCCTATGGCAGTGCTAAGTCTGTATCTCCTCAGAAATCCAACCCGACATAAGCATAGTCATCAACCATCAACAACTGTGGTTGAAGCTAGTCAAAGAAAGTATCATCATACTTGATGATCGGTCCTACTAGGTGCCGGGCCATGAGCCGACACCATCTCAGCATCCTTGGATCCCTGGGACCCGGTATATTCCACTCCACCTATAGCCTCAGTACTGGGACCCTCTCAAGGAAGAAGGACACCAACAAATATCCATAACTGAATTGCTTCAGGTTGCCGCGTCTACATTTGGTCAACTACTTTTTTATACTGCGAAGCACAACATCTACCCAGTTGAACACTCGAGGCTCAGTACACTCAATAGCATACTGGAAGTAACTCTGTAACGCCATGTGAGGAGCAGAACTCCCAGCCATCCGAGCTATGGTGAATAGGATAGTATGGAGGGTCAAATCTCGTACCCCCCAAATAACTACTTTTCCTTTCTTTCTCTCAACCTCGGGAACGCAGTGTATACGACAATACTCACTCATCTGTAACCCACCACCTCTGCTACCGGTCAGGCTCACATAGTACCCATGCCAGGACAATCCAGTCAAAAAGTAAATGTTCTCAATGTCTAAGGACAGTGTGTGGACCCCCACCTGAAATACCTGTTGATCAGGGTCCCACATAAGCACCAGGTACTCTAATAGTCTGACTTGGGCCCTCATGCCTGGGATGCAAAAGTAATTCAAGATCCCATAGTCTCTCAAAGAAAAAATAACAGGTGGATGATTTTCGGCCATAGAATTGTCTTCTTCATGTTTCCTTTCACGTCGTTCGAGCACCATGTTGATGGCCAATTATCTGCATGAGGAACACAAAAATAAGATTAGCAACTATTTTCATGAATTCATTCACTTTCATTGGCTAAATTTTAAATTTTTTTTTGAGCTTTGCGGTTCTCGTAGGTGCCCTGTGTGCACAATGCGAGAACCTCACAGGTGGCCTTAAGCTCACCTACGAGAATGCCCCATTCTCGAAGGTCCCGTGAAGCCTGCCTGCGAGAATGGCAGTGCGCATGTAGGGCTTGGAAAATCAAATAAAAAATGAATTTTTAACCAATGGAATTGACAATTTAAACCATGAAAATGTTAAGGACAAAGAACCTACCTCACTATCATTGACGGTTCGCTGAATGGACGATCGTAGCTCCCGTAATCTGATGCCAAACTCTTAGGGTAAAAGAGGGGTTTTTTGGAGCTCAAATAGTGGAAAGGTAAAAATGATGTGGTAAAAAGAGTATTTACTCCTTTTTATTTACTTTTACTATGTCATTTGGTTTTTTATGATTATTTATCTATTAAAACCTAAACCCTAATGTCATTTTGAGTGAAACTTTTGCAGGCATGATGATTTTGATGGTCAAATACAGGGATATGGACATATTTTTCTTTGTCATCGCGTGTTTTGATTGTTTTTATATAAAAACCTTGAGCGTCGTCTTTGTCCATTCTTGTGCTCGTAAATACATGAGAAAGTGATCGAGCATACTTTTATCACTTTTTCAGGCTCAACAAGGTTATACAAAAAAAGAACCCCCCTGGAGTCCTCTTTAAGCTCTTTTCAGACTCTCTAAACATGAAAATATCGCCGAGCGACCTTGCTATTTTCACGCTCGATAAAGTATTTGAAGTAAGCATCTGGTGA
>JZKD02S1625799.1:690232-704718 GCA_000966675.3 Picea glauca
CCGAGCGACCTTGCTATTTTCACGCTCGATAAAGTATTTGAAGTAAGCATCTGGTGAGCGATAATTTATCTCTTTTTTGGTCTCATCCAGACTATTTTACGAAAAAGGAACTGAGAGAGTTCTCTTTTAAGTGTTTTTCCAAACTCTATAATCATGAAAAACCTTCGAGTTTTCTAGCTTTGGACTCGTTAAACAAACATTGCCAGACCCGTGATGGGACCGAACCACTCCTTCTTAGGGTTCATTAAAAATACTCCGAGGGACTCATCCGAAGGATGAACTTATATCAACAAGCATATGTTATCCTCCTCAAGCTTGCGTAAAAATAAAGAGGTACTCGCCAGAAATGGTGGGGGAAAATTTGGGAAAGGGATATGTTTTCATCTTCATATTAATTGGCAGTAAGTGTCGCTCTTGAACATGACACCCCCTATTCATCATTTGAAACCGGTTTGGGAAATCCATTTGTCTCTCATTCGATTTGCTACAAGGTCATTTCCTGTGTCGTCTTTGAGTCAATGCTGCCAAATCATTGGTCGTGTCGTTCATATGTTCAAGAGTAGTCCATCTGAAACCTATATTGAGTCAGCCATCTGCAGTTATCCATTCTCTCTGTGTTGGCCTTCTCTGTGTCCGGTCCAATTCACATCATACTCTATTTCACCTTCAAAATCTATTACTCATTTCCTATCATTGATGGGGGATACATCAAGGCCCTCCTGTGATGAGTTTTGTTCCATCAACTTCAGCTCATTATCCAGAATCAAGACTTAGAAATTATTTGGTACCTTGGAGCTTGCATGCCTCAATGGCAAGTTTCCTCGCTTTCGACAGTGGGTTTACATCATTGACCCCTGATCGAAAGATTCCATCAGATGTTCGACATCAACTCATTTATTCACACTCGATGGATTGTACTAGGGTACCTTGGGAGTCATTGACATCAATGGTGATTTCCCTTGCACTTGTTAACGGTTTCATCAATGATCGATAATCAAGTGGTTTCTACCATGTTCGACTTCAACACATGTAATCACATGGTTAGATTTGTACTTTGGGAGATGAGATTGAAGACCCTGGATATCATCTCTTTTTTCCAGGTTGTGATGGAGTATGTATAATTTGCAACACATAGATCCACTGTGTATGTCTCGTGTCTATGTCGTCTCAATTTGAATTTTTCGCATAGATCCATAGTGTATTCCTAGTGGCTATGCTATATTTTGAGGGCATGGATCCACAGTGTATGATTGGTGGACATGAACCAGGTCTACAATTGTCATCAGTATATGATCTGAGTATGGGAATGCCTACCTCAGAATTGGTATATATAAAATTCTGCAGATGCTTGGTTGTTTGCAGGTTTCCGATTAGGTGTGCTCTTGGTTCCCGACACACACATGCAACTTACAAATTCTTTCGGCTGTCACTGATTCCAACCTCATACTTTGGGGGGAATTCTATTACCCATGATTTTTCTCGTCATGATGATGTATTGATGATGGTGTACTCAGGCTCTTCATAAGAAATTTTACTTGAGAAAAGTTACTTTCATCTCTTCCAAGAAAACTCATTTTTGAAGCAAGTTCACAGGCTGCTAGTATATTTGGCTGTGAGAATGACCCATTCTCGCAGGCTTCCTTAAGCCAGGGTGAGAACATCTTGCACTGTGTTGAACTACTAGGGTGCGAACTCTTCCTAAAGCAAGGAAAAAGATGAATTCTCGAAGCTTCTAGAAGGGAATATTCTATAAGGATGGGTTGGAATTTGAATGATTATCCTAGTACTGGATTCCCTGATATTTTGGGATCATTCTTATCCAAGTAACTAATTCATTCTCTCCTATATATTGAGGTAATTCTCATGGAAAAGGTTAAGCAAGATTCATTGGAGAATTGGTGAAAGAATTGCATGAAGGACTGAAGCTACAACATCTTGGAGACTCCAACAAGTTTATCCAAAGGAGTTGATCTTCTTCATTCAAAAAGTGAGAAAGTGTGTGTGTCGGAGCCAAGGGCCATTGAAAGGAAGTTTGTGACATCAAGGCTCAGGTTGTAATCTTTAATTTCCATTAATATGATACAATAGCATGTCCCTTTCCCATAAAGCTATTTCCAATTTATTGTATAATTCCTTGATCATATACATAGATTGACTGTTGAATAGATTGTGCTTTCTTCACTTTGGTTGGTTTGTGTTGTCTTGGTCTTGACTGCACGAGAGCACTGGAGCGAAGCGGGAGAAACAAAGACCAAACGAAGCGATAATAAGGTATGTTATTTGTTCTTGCCTCCTATTTAATTCAATGGTCAAAATCTAGGGAAAGAGTCATGTTCTGTCTTGCTTTGTTCTAGATCCAGGTGGATCTAGGGAGATCGGTTAGTGTCCACACTTACGGATTTATCCAATAACAGGGTGCCCTCTGGAAAATGGGAAACAAGGGTCTGGGAATCCTACTCGCAAAGGTGTATGTGTGAGAGAGTGACTGGGGTCTACTTCCTACTCCCGAGTTCGCCTATGCTGCATGCAGGACTTGTGTATCTAGGGTGCCCACTCTAGCTAATCTATCAACCACTTGTGCCAAGGAATGAGACATGGTCCGTTGACTAGTTAACATACCATTGATAACCTACATGAAATCTGCCTCTGGATCTACGGGGGCCTTGCCACTGCCCTCTGGTCACTCATATCTGTCTCCTAGCATCCTCTCTGCCTCGTGCTCAACCTCACGCTCTATCCTTCTCCTTGTTTCTCTATGTGACTCTTCTTCTTCCTCTGAGCTAGGAGGAAAAGGGGGGAAATCAATCCTATGCCTTCTTTCCTGATGTCTGTTGTAAGTGACATATTCGTCACCTACGTGTTCACGACCCTTTGGGTCTTCTGTTGCACTCATTGTCTTTAGTCACAAGCTAGCAGGACTAAAGCTCTGATACCACTGTAATGTTCTTGAATTGGCTAGTCTAGGAAACGCTGCTAATGTCTGTGTAGGATCAAAAGTTTACAACATATAAATGATCATACAAATAATAAATGCGACAAAGGACTGCAAGTTTGTATTATGATATCTCTATGGATTACAAAATGTCCGAATGTGGCTGAATAACTGACAATACTCGACTAGATCAACATACAAAGGATATTAGCCGAAATATAAATAAGTAATTGTGGCTGAATAAAATAACAACACTAGGCTAGATCAAAAGACAAAAGAATCTTAGCCGGAATACAAATAAGCAACTAAAAGATAATACCCGGAATATGGGAGCATTGCGGAATCAATGAAGAATGATGGAAGACCTGGATGATCTTCCCGGTGACTAGGGTGTGTCTTTCAACACCGAAATAAGCCAACTGGTGTCTTCCTCCTAGAATACACTGAACTATCTCTCCTGAGATGCGCCTCTTCTCCTCAATGACAAGTCATAATCTGCATAATAATGAATTAGGTCACTGACCCTTCCTTTATAGCTTTCCAAAACCCCAAATCATGCTGAAACCCTAAATCACTGTTGAAACCCTAATTCACCGTTGACTTCTATTTTTAGCTCATAATGACTTAAAAGCGATGTTAACTCTTGTTAGCTCAATGTCACTTTCCGAATATAACACCTGTGACTGGAGTGACCTCTAGTAACTTTCTTTACCCCTCTTTGGCCCTGGCTATAGTCTAATGGGGTGGTTTAGACCATTAAGCCTCCTCTTCTAGAGCTCCTATTTGGAAAGGGACATTACAATAACATTTCCTTTTCATAAATGGATTGGCCTAAATGTCACTCTAAAATTTGTTTTTCTGGTGAAGGTTAAAGGCTTGCCATCTTGCATGAGGACGGCCCCAATTCCTTTCCCGGAAGCATCACATTCCAATACAAACATCCTTGTGAAGTCTGGAAGTGTTAGAAAAGGGGTCGAGCACATAGCATCTTTCAAGGCTTGAAAGACATGATATGCAGTTGAAGTCCAAGTGAAAGCATTATTTTTAAGGAGAGAAGTGAGAGGAGTTGCAATTTTTCCATAATTCCGAACAAACTTCCTATAATAGCCTATTAAACCTAGAAAAACACGCAATCTATTAAGAGTTTTAGGGCGAGGTCAATCCTGCATAGATTTAATTTTCTTAGGATCCACTCGGACACCATCCTTTCCGACAATATTACCTAGGTATTCCACTTCTGAGGCACCAAAGGAACATTTATATTGTTTGAGGAAAAGTTGATTCTTAGAGAGTAGATGGAGAACTTGATTCACATGGGAGAGATGTGAAGTCCAAGTTTTATTATAGATGAGAATATCATCAAAGAAAACTAAGGAAAAATGATAGATAAAAGGAAGGCAGACATGATTCATAAGACTTTGGAAAGTGGAGGGATCATTACAGAAGCCAAAGGGAATTACCAAGAATTCATAGTGACCCTCATGAGTGTTGAGGAAAATATATGAAATGATCTTACTCAAGCATTTTCAGATTCTGCTTGGGTAAAGAAAAATAGACGGGAATATCACCATATGTTTATAGCCATCAAAATTAATATCCTAACTCACAAGTATTGATTACAAGTGCTTAGGCTAGTCTTTTTAAAAATAAAAGATTGCTGGAAAATTCATTATTTATATGATTTTATGAATATAACAGTTGCTGAAATAAATATAGAGACAAAAGTAAAGACACTAAGTCGATAATCAAGACATATGAGACATAAAGAAATCCTTTATTTCATTCTAATTCATCAAAGATTCATTCTATTTACAAAATTTCGTAAAGAAGTTTTGGACCAAAGTCAAACTTAGACGTCCACGATGAAACATACAAAAGGACCTCTGACAGAAAATAAAAAACTGAACTCTAAAAGATGGATCAGCTTGCCATATATTGCTGCCCACCCGACTCTGCACAATAGCCTTTGTCATTCATGAAAACTAATTCACAAATAGAAAATTCTACACAGACTATCAATGATAGATCAACACCTCTGAAAAACAAGTTTCTGAATGATGTAATTCAACCCTGAATCTTGTTGTCTACAATAAGACCCCTCTATCATAAAAAAATAATTAGGGTTATGATCAATTAAGAAATGAATTAAAATTGAACTATCTCAACATAAACTCAAAGATCAAACCTTAGTATGCTTCTCCTTCTATTCCATTTTGTTCCTTCCTTTCCTTTTGCCTTTAAGCAAATTAGAATTGGTTGAAGTAGTTGAACTACTTCATTAGTTAAGTTAACTAAAAACTCAACCAAATTTTTATTTAGGGGGAAAGGTAATACATTATAATAAGGGTTTTAAATAAATAATAACTACTAGGTGGGACCCCTTATGACTCCATTTAGATCTTAACAATCATAACATAACTAGTTAATTAAACAAAAACATCCCTCCTTGTGACTCCCATCATCAAATTCATGTTTGACAATTTATCTCATGATTTTTGAAATTATCTCCAAAATATATCACTCATATATCCCAAAAAGAATGTTTTCCAATTTTTTTTAAGTCAACTATCATCAACAATAAATAAATAAAAACTTAAAATCCATATTTCCCAGTCTGTAAGGCAACCTTTCCCTTGTTGTTGCTATCACCTTTTAGTCTCTCTGAATTTGCCTTAGGTTGTGTGGAGCCTTTAGGCTTAATCTCTCTGATCACATGAGAGCAATCGTCCCTCAAATGCATGCAGGAGGACACAAATTTATCAGAATCATTTGAAGGTGAGGAAGGTGCAGAAGTGGCTTTCCCTTTGTCAGGGGCATGGTGGGCCTCGGTTTTCAACCTTTTTCTTGAAAAGTTCATTCTTGTATCCATAAGTGATTAGAAAATAGTTCCTTTAACAACCATACATGGAAACTCCTTAAAAATATGAAATAAATTTTGGCTCAACAACATATCAGACTCATGCAATCCAATCCATACAAATTGTTTAGCAATTGTCAATGATCTGGGGGTCAACAAAATGTCCTAGGATATGCGAGGGGTTTGTATTGAGCGGAAAATGTTAAGATGAGGGGGAAAGAATCATGGTTACTTCTCACAGACAACACACAAGCAACTGTTATGTAAACCAAGGAATATGTCACTGTAATCAATCCAAGAAACTGCGATTTCAAACTGTTACAATATAGAATTCTCTTGACTGTAATTAAATTTTAGGAACGGGGAGTGAAAAATGAATGTGGGAAGGCGAGGGGATTGTAATTATCGAAAAGTGAAATAATGGCAGGGAAAGAGAGTGGATATTATTCATAAAATTAATTTATTAATCCATAAAATCATTCTATATCAAACGCAAAATATCCAACACCAACCAAATAATCGTTGTGATCAATTAAACAACTACTGTGTACAATTCAATCAATTATGTGTATTAACTTTCTTACTATTCACAATTAAATCTTTAACATAGTGTCATCAAAACAAGACAATATGCTTCCCACAACAACCTGTAAAAGAATTTTGTTTCTTCTCAATTGTCCACTTAATGTTTTTAAACAATTTCCAAATGAACACAAAGTCATTTATTTCCACCCTGTTCAGCCTCGAAACATCAACCATTGTCCATGAATTACTTCTTTAATCAAACATAGACATAAAAATCATGCTCGATTTCATCCCTTAATTCCATTTAACAATTAGGCAATAGGAAACCAAGACAAAATATACGATATCCCAAAAACATACACAACAGGCAACCAAAATATCAATTCTTTAAATTGCAATGATCCCGACTAAGAAATTTAAACACACAGTAATAGAAACCATCATTTAAATTCATAATACGTTGTAGAAAACATACAACTCAACTCATAACACAAGGAAACATACTCCAAATCAGACCGTAACAATGTTTGAGTCATCAATCCAACACAAGGAGGCAGTGACGGTATGCTCGATTCCATTTCTCAAATCAAGTAATTAAAACCACGTTGAGTCATCGAATCAATTGTCATGAAAAACGAATACAATGATTATACACCAACCTCATTTCAGGCTTCAACTATGTAATCAACCTGATTAACAAAGACGATCCCATAATCAAACCATTATTGACGCTATTCCACAATAGTAAACAACATACCCGACTGGAATTAACTGGTTCATTTATCAAAACTAGGCTCGAATAATCAAGGGTTCGCTCTGTGGAACCAACATAGGGAAACTGGAATCGTCCACCAACATGTGAGAAAGCTTCAATAAAACACAGTTAACACACCGATAGCTTTGCAGGACCAGGTGACAGTTCAACAGGAAGGAGAGATTAAGAATAGAGGAGCAGAGGTCCCTCACAGGCCAATAAATAACACCCAGAGCATGTAGGGCATAACCCTCACATTTTTCCCCAATCAATTCGAGTATTGTTGATATAAAATAGAGCCATGAAATAGAAATCCACCTCAAAGCAAGCCCCTTGGCATAATAACCATCATAACCAAATACACAGACACCGATAGTATAAATGAGCCCATGCCTAGGTGAAATGATATATAGTGATACAAGGCGGTTTGAAATCAAACCCAACAACCCCATAACAACAATATGACCAGGCAAGTGAAAAGAGCCGTGTGGAGACATTTGGTCAAGTCTGGACCAAATGAAACCCTCTAATCAAGGCCAGTAAGGACGACAGAGAGCCTTCATGGCCTCTAGTACTCAGAATAATCAATAAAACTGTGACTTCAACCATCATTTACATTTGCAATGAAAACCCCACAAACAATCCACCCCAGAGAAATATCAAAATTTTACACTGTTTCCAATCTCGAGAAAAGCATAGACCCATACATCACCGAGCCAATATCTATTTCATAACTAGAGCGGGTTCATGGATGGTGAAAAAGACATACCTATAAACAAGGATCCTTAAAACACAAGCTTGGTCGAGCAGTTCTTCCTCTGCTTGAAAATCAGAGCTTAACCATAGCGCAACACAATTGATCAATAGCCAAGCTAGGGTGGTGACCAGTGAAAGTAGTATGGAGTGACATGCAGTAAATGCACGTCACTTCCATCCTATATCCATTTAATTACTTAGTACACACCATCCAACCCTCCATTAATCCATCCAATTAATCCATGCACCAAAACCAACATCCATTATTTTCCAAATGCACCACCCTATGTCACATTAACCATTGACAACCATACTATATACGTATATCACATGTGTTTCCATATAGCTAGGATTAACAAAAATCCTTTTAATTCCAATGAATATAGTGTAGCATATTAGTATAGTCTAGTTTCTTCCTTTGTATTTTCTTTATATTACTTTTATCTCTTTTCAACTGCTCTTATGTGTTGCTAATAACATGTATCTTGTGTAGGTGTCACAGTAATGAATCAAGGAATAGATAGAAAAGGTAACAATGGATAATGTATGCCATCATAACATGAAATTAGAGCCTAGAGAAACATAAACAACACATAACATGCCTTATCCATCATCCATTTTCCGCAATTAGAATCAACATTTCACCATCAATCATGTAGAGCCCTGTAAGTAGTGTCGAACATAAACAAAAACATCAAATAAGAACCTGATCCTCCAATCTACAAGGGGGTGCCACCTACTAGTATTATATATGTCATTAGCTTATAATTAATAGGTTTTAGCAATACTTTGCGGGCGAAATCCTCGTTGCGATTTTAATCATCAACAAACTAGCGAATACACAGGGAAATTTGTTTTCAATAGATTTAGAGCTCAGAACTCATGGTTTTGCAGTTATTATGCAATAGGGGGAAGTGAGCGGATTTAATGGGAAAATGACCAAGAATTTGGGAATAACTCATGAAAAATGTTAAGTATGAGGGGATTTATCCATGTATGCATAATCATTCAACCAGAATCTACTCTTTACTCCAAGGAGAAAAAATTATGGACTTTCTTTTTTAACTCTCAAATGGATGAAGAAAAGGAAAACAAAAGTGGGAGATAACTGATTTCTTTATAAGACAACAACGAAAGGAGATAACAAATTGAAGTGTGCTTTCAGAGAAACATCGTAATAGATGTCTTGATTGTTATTGACTAAAAATGACTTGCAGGAGTGTCACTGTGGCAGAATTGATCCAACGTCTTATACTTGACCAAAATCAACTAAAAGATAAAAAAGCAATAAAAATCATGGCAGAAATAAGACTACAAAATTTAAAACAACAGAAAATAAGATGACAGCAATGTAAAAGCAACAAAAAATTATTAAAACAGAAAGCAGAGATCAAACTACCGTAAAAGTGGGAATGAAAAATAGTGGCAAAAAAAACAAGTAGAGCTAGACTACTAGTATATAGAAAATACAAACATCATTAGAACTCTTCAAGTTGGTTCCACGTAATATTTCAAGTGAGAACCGTTAGTGCTATAGGAAAACAATTGCTCCTTTAAATCCTTTAGAATGTAAGAATTAGTACCCAGGACAAAAGAGATCTTGAAAGGACCCAACCATAGTTTTTGGAATTTTGAATGTCTTCCTCTATCAGCGTGAGCTGAATCCCACAAAAATACTTTTTCATTAACTGTAAATTTTATTGTCTTGACACTCTTGTTGAAATTACAGTTTGTTGTCTCCTTTTAATATTATCCAAAGAAAATATCCTTTTCTCTTCCAAGGCTAGGAGTGTGTTTATCCTTTACGAAACATCGAAAGAATTTAATTCTTCAATCTGTAGCATCAACCTTAAGGAAGAAAGCTCCATCTCAGTTGGAAGGAGGGATTCCTGACCATAAACAAGCTATAAAGGAGTGCAACCGGTTCTTACCTCGGTGGTAGTTCAATCTGCCCAAAGGGCATAAGTGAGGAGAGTGTGCCACTGACGCGGCTTATCTTCGATGAGATTTTGACGATTCATACTAGATTTTTGTTGGTAGATACAGCCTGCCCATTCCCTTGGGGATAATAATCTAATGAGGTGAAATGTATAACCCCCAACTTAGCTAAAAATTGGGCCATCTTAGCATAAATGAAAGCAGGAGCATTGTCTGTAATAATTTCCAATGGAAGACCAAATCTTGAAAAAATGTTATTTTCAAGGAAGGAAATTACCCGATATCTGTTGAATGCTTAAGTGGGACAACTTCAACCCACTTTGTAAAACAGTCAGTGGATGTCAAAATAAAAACTTGTCCTACTGAAGATGGAGGATTAATAGGACCAATAAAATCCAATCCCCATTTTGTAAAGGGAAAGTCTAGGAGGTAAGGTTGTAATGGCATGGATGAAAGGCGTTCTTTCCCTACAAATTTTTGGCACTTGTCAAAAGATCTCAAAAAAACGTAAGAGTCACGGAAGATTGAAGGCCAATAGTATCCTTTTCTAATAATCTTGAAAGCAGTGGTTTTAGCAGAAAAATGACCTCCTACATGAATGCCAGAACTTGAAGAACTGTGAGCTTCCTCCAACAGTTTTTGTGCATCCTCATTGTTTACACAGCGAAGCAACACACCATCAGTACATCTTCTAAACAAGAATTATCCTATAATGACGTATCTTGCAGATTCAAGACAGAGTCTTCTCCTTTGATGAGTGTCTAAGTTGTCTGGACATCTTTGGTTTTGTAAATAATAAACCAAATTCTTATACCAGGGATGTTCAGACACATGGAGGATCTGGTTATCAATGTAAAAGAGAGTTGATAGGGAACTATCCTCTTCATCAATTTATTCACTATTCTCAGCATGTTGAGCTAAGTGAAGAGCTAATTCATGTCCCTTGATAGTGGTAGAATTCACGATATTCAAATCATGCTCCTGGATATTGGCAAGCCAATGTGCAAGCTTCCCTGAAAGATAAGTCCGTGAGAGAAAAAACTTGACAGCAGGTACAGGGACCTTTACCAACATTTGCTTACGTAAGATGAAGTGGAAAAACTTTTCAACAGCTTTAACAAGAGAGAAAGCATGTTTTTCAATAAAATAATATTTAAATTTCATAAGAAAAACTTTGACTCATGTAATCCATTGGTTTTTCATTACCTTGGTCATCATTTTGCATGAGGACAACATAAACTGCTTCCTCGGTGGCATTAGTATACATCGTGAATTATTTCTCAAAATTTGGCTTTGCCAAAACCAGTGCGGAACTGATTGCTTTCTTTATCCCTTCAAAAGCATTTTATACATCTTTTGTCCAAGAAAAAGAACGATCTTTCTTAAGAAGATTATGAATGGGTTTGACCATCACCGCAAAATCTAGAACAAACCTACGGACAAAGTTAATGACCCCCATAAAATATTGGACCTCTTTCTTGGAAGTGGGAGCAGGCAGATTAAGGATAGCAACAATCCTTTCAGGATCAATGCTTATTCCTGAATCAGAGACAATGTGTCAAGGAGCTTTCCCTCGGTAATGCCAAAAATGGACTTAGAAGGATTTACAGAGATGCCAAATTTCCTACATCGCATGAGAAATTTTCTTAGATGACCAAAGTTATCTGACCGGGTTTTAGAGTAAATAGTTAATTCATCTAGGTAGATCTGAATGATCTTGCCGATCAAATCATTGAAAGCTATTTGCATAGATCTTTGAAAATTGGCATCTGCATTATATAAGAAAAAAGGCATACATTCATAAGAAAAGGTACCCCAACGAGTAATAAAGGTGGTTTTATATTTATCTTCCCTTTTTACCTTGATTTGATTATAACTGGAAAAACCGTCAAGTAAGGACATCATTTGTGACCCTGCAACTTGTTGCAAAATCATTTCCATGTTAGGGAGAGGAAAGTGATATTTTATGCTAGCTCAATTTAATGCACGAAAATCAACACATAATCTGATATGACCGGTTGTTTTTCGAACATGGACCAAATTTGAAACCCATTCAGAATACTTGACCGAAAAGATGATTCCAGCCTTCAAGAGTTTTTCCAACTCCTTTCGAATAGTTGCTTCTAGTGCCGGGTTCATAGGTATTTTTTTTTCCTAACTGGTTTTATACCTTCCTTGATGGGGATGGAATGTTGTATAAGACCAGTATCAAAACCATGAAGATCCTCATAATACCAAGCAAAAACATCTTGAAATTCACCAAGTAGCTTGGCAAACTTCACTTTATGTTCATCTGAACAATTGGCACATATCTTAACATTCTTTGGAGCCTCGGGTGTCCCAATGTTTAAGGAGATGGTTTAACCCACCTTCCTTTTCGAATCATATTCCTTATGTTTCTCTTTATTGCCTACATCACTCAATGAAAATGAACTCTCTAGAGGATTCAAGCCCTTAGGAATCTTATTATCTTCTATGGGTATAATTTCCTTGGGATTAAAAGTTTCATTCCGAACGAAAGAACAAATGCTCTCATCCTTAGGGAAGACCTGCCAAGATTCTATATTATCATGGATATGTGGATGATATAGAGATTGAAAAGTACAATCAGATCTATGTGGCATAAATTGTCAAGTAGGAGAGGATGCAAAAATAGCTAACCGATCAGCCATTGAATTCAATTCCCTCTTATCATGAGTGATGTTGAAAGATAATAGGTTCAAAATAAGCACCCAAATAGTTTGGGTGTTTCATTTCATCAACTTGTTTCTAGGAGAGTATATATTACGTACAATGTTCACAATAAGCTCAGAATCCCCAAAAACTGAGAGGTGACCACAACCAAGATTATAGGCATTTTCAATGCCTAATAATAAATCTTCAAATTCGATGACATTGTTCGTGCAAGAAAACTCAAACCTATAAGAAAAGTTGTGGATTTTTCCTATAGGAGGAATCAAGACAATGCCAGCTCCATTTCCTTCATTTGACGATGAGACATCAAAGTGCATGTGCCACATACCATCATCCACATTGATTTGTTCCAAGGGAATGTTATCCTCCTCAGCAAAGATGGAATACACTCCTAGGTGCTCTTCAATATAGTTTACATTAGGCTATGGGACACTTTCTATGTAAGGTGAAATCCTTCCCTCCCTAAGGATTATGATGTTTTTACAATTCTGAGGAATGGATAAATGTGTCCCATTGAGTGAGAGGTGTCCACCTATTAAGGCTTTCCAATCTCTTCCCAAGATGATTGAGTAATTTCTTACTGGCATATCAATTACCTGAATGCTAAGGGTTGTCCTTATTTTAGGGTGTGCACATAGAACTAAGGTCACATCTTTAATTTCACCTATGGTCATTTGTTGTAGACTATTATAGGAGAGCATGCTTCTGTCATTTTCATTTGTACAATACAAGCCTATCTCTTCCATAATAATCTTCAACATCACGCTTGGGCCCGAACCGCCATCAATGAGGCAACAATGGGTGATCTTATCCATAATCCTTAAAGAAATATAAAAAGGGGTATTTTTTACAGGGTATCTAAATTTATGTACACCTACTTTATTTACAGATGCATCCTCTTCATTTACCTCTTCAAAGAGGTTGGATACAACAAAATATTTTCCTTCCATGAATTGTTTCAGATGCCTCTGTTGTTTAGGGATGACAACCATGTCCATAAGTTTTGCATCTTCTTTGATCTTGGCCAACTAATTTAGGATATTTTATTTGGAAGAGGGGAGAGGGGAAGTAATTCCTTGAATCTCAGGAACCTTCGGAACCTGAACAATAGTAGTGGGTGAGGATGAGCTCAGGCTGGAAGAATTTCGGGGAGGATCAAAGTTGCCTTTAGGAGCATAGGACTTGTTCCTAGTATTGATGATAATGACATATTCTGGCTCTACAAAATCTAGGAAAACGATGCTAGTTTATGGTCTTTTACCAAATATCTTATTTCTGGCACTCTTCCTTACCTCACATGTGGCTTCTTTGTGGTGTTCCTAGCAAAAGTTACACCAACTTCGAGGCAAGATAGCTTTAGGCTGAAAATTATTTTCAATCGGGTTTCTAAAGGGGGGTGCAGAAGAGGATGAAGGTCTAGGTGTGAAAGGGGATACCGTTTCCTTTCGCTCATACGCTATCATATGATTATTCATATATTTTACTAGTTTTAAGAGGGAAGACATGTCTGTCTATTTAACCGATTCTCCCTAAGGAAGACCTGTTCTTTCAAGTTGTTCTTCATACTCTAAAAAAGTATGTAGAGCAGAACCAATATTATCAATGGATTTTTCCTCGAGCCTATGACGATAAGGGGAAGGTAATGTAGTGTAGTAATGCATGAAAGCGGCTTGGTTCTGAGGTTGAATGAGTTAAAGGATTTGATTGTATAACTTAGTGAAGCACAAGTTGAAGGAATTGATGGTCTCATAATCCTTATAGGCGATGTTATTGTATTCTCATAACTTCTCAGCTGGGATTTTAGATTGCCCATAAGTGGATCTGAACCAGTAGATTAATGTTGGGTATGTGTTATATTCTTTGCACGAGACGACATAATTTCTCTAGGATGACATATTTTTGGGACGACATATTACCGAGATGACATATTTCCGGGACCACATGATATTAGGTGGTTTTTCGGCACATGGTTTTTTGCCGATGGTTTTCTATTTCCGGTTAAGGAATTAGGGTTTTGGACTAATCCAGGT